>JAQIXP010000982.1:0-20932 GCA_034700285.1 Proteroiulus fuscus
AAATTAGGTTTACAAATATTAGCAATTAATTTTGAATTGCAAGTCAGGTTAAATCGTTCAAACAAACCCAGGCTTAAGTAGAAAGGTCAACATCAACATCAACATTTGATGTTAATATGGAACACCGATATTCGAAGATGGGTTGGGGGGGGATCTACTTAGCCCCTGTAATGTAGACACCCGATGGGCCAATGACACTACCTTGTATTTGAGGGTGACCATCTTAAAGGGAAAGTCCCACTTTGAAAGAAGGTGGTTGTAGGAAGAAGAGCATGAAAAATTATAAAATTCATGGAAATTGCAATTGGATTTGAGCCCACCAATCAGTAAATAAAATGTCCTGATTACTTGGATTTGGATGTAAATGCAAAGCTCAAATAGGCGTTATTTTACTGACAGTATGTAGCGCCCTCTACTGGACAAAAGGCGTCAGCTCTCATGAAACACGTAGACATGCATGTCCTAGAGGGTGCCAACTTTCAGTGTCTGCTGAAATCTATGGAGAAATGGTGCCTAACGTGTATTTGGCAAACGTCATGATTTCTTCAATAGGGAAACTTTGCTGCCCTTATTATTGTCACAGCCATTCATATTTAGTAATGTGTAGAATATAAATATAATTTGTTAACATTTGAATTAAAATTAGATGCCTTGGTCAGTAATCAGTATGTAACTATAAACAGGATGGGCCTTACCAATTTAGATCCACATGGGGACGTTATTTACAGTGGGTGGGGGGGGGGGGCGATCTGTGTAAAATGCATATATTTATCAACATTTTTTTATTTAATTATTTATTTTTATTTTAAAATGTAAATGATGATCAGAATACTTGGAGAATGCCCCTTGCATGGCCAAAGTGCAGGATCAGATTGACGCATGTTCGTCCCATGGAAGTTCTACCATTAGACAGCAGCAGTCCCAGCAAAAGTCTGAAGCTGAATCGATTGAAGCCGTTTGTTGGTCAGTGGTGGTTTTTTCCTGGAAATTCAACTAAATGACGGTCAAGTTCACATCATTTTACACCTTGTTTTTTTTTTTTTTTTGCAGCACTGCCAAGCGTATGTTGGACTGTACAACGGACGTTTATTCCAAGAATTGCGGCGAGAAAGCCGCCAGCATAAGTCATCGCAGCCTAATGATGGCCATGGGACCCACCGTTAAGGTACTGATTAAATTGAGTTTTTTTTATATTTATTGCATTTTGCATGTACTAGCCTATTCGAAGAGTTAGTGCGTCGTTGAATCTGTCACCAGATGGTGCTATTAACGGAAGCTATTTTTGGTTTAATTTCTGTAGTCTGTTCCAATAATTTTTGGACCTAAGCTCACCACCTAGCGCCAGTTATATTACAATTGGTTACATTTGCCTACAATTATGAGTTTCCACAGACCGCCAACGTAAGCACTATGGAAGGCAACTGCAAACAAATCAAAATTAAAACTGGCGCTAGATGGCAGACCCAGGTTCAAAAATTGATTGGAACCGTTTATAGGGGCCGTCCACATTGTGTAACACACTCTAGGCTATTACAGTGCACACTTAAAGCCCCATTAAATTGTAAAACATTAAACGGGGGGGGGGGGTCAAGTGTTTTGTCTTCCCCCTCCTCCCCACCATAATTTCATTTATGATATCTAACTCTGTTACAACGGTGGGCTCGAAAATGAATCAATTTTTTATAAAATCCTCATGCAAATGCACTACCTTTGAGCCAGGTGGCGCTCTCATACAAAATTCGTAGCTCAATATTCAAGCTACCTAAAATTAAAAATGTTCCAGAATTCACAATAATTTATCAGAAATAACAATGAATTATATAACATTTTTGAAACTTTCTTCCTTTCATACCCCCCCCCTCCCCCGTTCAACCCTTGTTAATATTAACCCATCTTAACAAACGTATGTTTCCCCTAAATTAGCCCCCAGGTTCCCTTGGTGTTACTAGTATGTGGACAATCCCATAGCGTGGAAATTTTCTTGAATTTTAAAAACAAAACTTATTCGGTAGTCTACTATTTTTGATAAATATAAAACTAAATGGCCTGCAAAAATTGCCATTTTGTTTTTGCATGGGAGATAAAAGCTAGACCCTCTTCCTTGTTTGCACATTTGAATTTTGATCTATAGCAATATAGGAAACTGAACACTGTTCACTTTTAGGATTTGTGCGTCGACAGCAACGATAACTTCAAGTGTTCGGGAGCCTTGTGCTTTCAACCGACGGCCATCTTGTTTGCCCTGGCTGCCCTCATATGGGCGTATCAGCAAAGGCTGTGGTGATTTCTCTGACCATGTACTACTACTCTTAATGACGGATGAATTAACTTCCCCGACATCTGACCTAATTCACTATCACTTCCCCCCCCCACCCTATCCTCACTCCTTTATTTCGTTCATGGTTTTCCCCTTCCCGTGGTTTTTGCCTGTGGAAAAAATTGGAACATATCACATCTCGGGGAAAGAATTTTGGAAGCCATTTTGCAAAATGGCGTCGGACGCGTTCTAGTTCAGTTTCGGTTGGAAGTAAATCGTTTTACTTCTCAGGTAATGGATTGATATGGTGTTCATGGGGAATTTTCCGGGTAATTACACGTACTTATCTAATGGAGTGGTCTTTTACTGGACGCCTTGATAGTGAGGAAAATTTCGAATTGGGACTCGGTGAGGAGTTATACCACAGTTGCCTTTTTTAAATGTATATCGAGCAATAGGGTTAGTATCATAGAACTATTCACCACTATAGCTGTAAATGAACTTTTGACTTTGGCCAAAGCTGGCTTCGGATTTGCATATTCTACCCAAAATTTAATGGATTTTTGTTATTCTTACGTTTTCGACTGTAGTAGAGCATTTTCTGCAGCTAGTTTTTAGGTAGCCTTCTAGAATTCTAGAAGGTTATGGTTTCTATTAGGAAAAATAGAATGACGTCATCTCGTTCTTTTCGGGCTGTGAAAGTTCTAGTATGTGAGAAAGTGAGAATCTTGAGCTCAGCAAAACTTTTTTTTTTGGCAGGATGCCCTATTTTACAGTTGACCTTTTCTTTGTAAATGAAGAAAGTAAGGAGTCTATGCAGGAAAATTGCAGTTTTTAATAAGTTTAGTTTTAAATCTACGATCAGTCCGTGTTTTGTGATGTTATTACACTTTTAATACCCTCGTACATGTTAGGCCTAGCCTCCATAGGAACTTCCGTTCTCTTATATTTACTTGTAGTTACATTATTATTTTTTTTTATGGAACGGATCATGATTCAGATTAACTGAAATTAATCGACTTAAAAATTTCTTTTGGGCTAATCTATAAATAAAAATTGGCGCTTGAATGACAATCAATGGCACGTAATTCGCTAACACTTAGTGAATTACGAAGATTTTTTTTGCAAAATTTGATAGGGTGTTTGGTTGGCAATCAGTGCTAGCTCGTATGCTATGAGGTATGGCCCGCTGTAAAAATAGCAGGGGCAGTCGTGTAGCTAAACGTGAGGGCTGTTATACATCCTGTTATTATTCATGTTAAAAGTTTAACTATTCCTAAGTTCTCCCCATAACATTTAATCGGTTTATTATTGAAAAGAATTTAAATTGCTTAGTTGATTATCAGTTTATTAAGGCATTGGATGCCTTTTATATTATGTTGAATTTATTATGCTTTTTTAAATATACTATATTCTTCGGTAGAAATGTTGAAAATAGTTTCATGTCTAAATAGTCGATAAATTGTTAGTGATTAAAAATTATAGCCATTTACTGTTATTAAAATGTTTTATTAGAACTTTTGTGAATGGGTTTCTTTTACCCAGAAAGCATCTGGCAGATTATTGGCCAGATTATTGGACCTCGGACCTGTTATCTGGCAGCACCAACACTTTACTGTCAAATGATAGGTCCGATGTAAGTAAATCGATCCAACTCCCGTAAGAGGCCATTAGAGCTTTTTTAAATTTTTTATTTCATTCAAATATGTACTAAAATTGACCATTAACCATTTTGTTTCAGTTTAAATTCTTTTTTGCAAATATTATAGAAGTGAAATTGCACCCCAGATCTATGTTATGGATTGGCGGAAATACGGCCTTTCTGTTTTATTATGTTTTACACGGAAATTTAAACAATTGCTGCTCGATTCAGTGAATCTGAATTGAATGCCAAAAATGAGGAAAAGTATTTTTTTGAAACATTTTGTTAAAACATCCTGAATATCCATCATTTTTCTCCAATAATGATAAACCTCCCCTAAACAAATTAGTTTGCCATCCACAATTCCCCAAACAACATCGATTTGCTGCAAAAATCATTTTGACAAATTATTATTTTTAATAAGATATTAGGTCTCGTGCTGATTAATTGACGACAATGTTATTTACTCGTTTACTTTCTATTTGTTTGCTCGGTGTTTTAACTGCGATTTCTTTAGTTGCTTCCCACACTGGTGAGTGAACCATTTTTATGACAATTAATTAATATAATTAACATGTTTAATTTGTGGCAATGTTTTGCAGCGATTGCATGCATATGACCAATTCCAACTTTTAATTTTTGTGTGATTCAATTAAAAATGGGGGCGGTTCGGGCATTTATTTGCAGCAATAGTCTACATGCTTAAAATTAATTAACTGAATAATTCATTCAGTTAATTCATAATTAATTCATTCTTATTGGTAACAACTTTTAACTTCGGAATTAACCTCTGTGGCAATTGTCAATAGGCGCATGCGCTACTTTAGACTTTGTTTTTCCGATGTAATAGCAAAAATTGCAGTCATTTATAGTTTGTATTTTTTTTTAAATGTATTTTTGAATATATTTTAAATGTTTTCTTCAAAATATCAGACATGACAAATTTCTTTTTCAAAAAAAAAAAATCGCATTTAGGCACATGCAAAAGGTCAATTCTAATATTTTCTGGAAATGCTTAAAATAATTCAAATATTTCTGAGGGATTTTGTTACTATTTGTGAACTTCCATATACATGTAGTTATAGGTGCGCCTGGAGCAGTACGCGCCACCAACCGGCTCTGTTGTGGCGGCGTCACCCACCAGACCAATGTGATGGAACGGCGCTTGTGCTGCGGCAATTTCACTTATACTTCTTCCAATTCGGTGTGTTGTTGGAACGGGACTTTTTACCGGCTGCCCTTGCCGGAACAATACTCAACCGAAGTCTTGGGCTATGCCGCCTGCTGCGGCGACGCAGTCTACGACCAACGCAGTCAGTTGTGCTGTGCCGGACGTCTGGTTTCCAAAGCGAACAGCAGCAACCCACAGATGCTCAAGTGTTGTGGGCAACAGCGGTACGACGCCACCGTGGAGATATGCTGCGGCGGAAGTGCCATTTCTATGAAAAATGAGACTGCGCCGGACAGTCCCTCCGTCGTCCAGTGCTGCGATGCGACGCCTTACGATCCACGTTCCGACTTATGTTGCGGTGGAACCATTTTGAACAACCCTCACGGCACCAACGGTCGGTGCTGCGGCGGAAATGTGTACCAACAAAACAACCAGATTTGCTGCAGTGGGGCAATCCATCGCCGCACTTCCGGAGGACTGATATGCTGCGGAACGCAGCCCTACAACTGGGAAACGGAAATGTGCTGCGATGGCGTCGTTTTCAACGCCACCGATCCGGAAATGGAGTGCTGCGGTCAAAGTACTTACAGTTACCGCAGTGGCAAGTGCTGCAGCGGCATCTTCCGGCCCATCGTCAATGCGACGACGCAGTCTGCCGACGAGATGGAATGTTGCGGCACCACAATGTTTCATACGAGAAGGGAGCAGTGCTGCGGCGGAAGTGTCCTGTCCATCGACCGTGACGCAGGAAGAAGCATCGGTTGCTGCGGTGCTTTGTCGTACGACCCTTCTGCGGCGCTGTGTTGCGACGGTCTCGTCGTCACCAACGCAAATCGCGCCAAGGCGTGTTGCGGCAATCTCGGCCTAACCTACGACGTCAGAACGGAAGTGTGCTGCAATGGCGTCGCCGTCAAGTTAAAAGAGACTTCCGGCGCCAAGACCTACGTACCGATTTTACCACCGCAGGTGCTGCCGCCTGGATTGGCGATCCTACCGCCACCTGGACTGATCGGAGCGCCGCCACTGCTGCCACCTAGGAGCTTTCTCTGCTGTGGGAGTCAAACTTTCAACCCAGTTTTGCAAGGGTGTTGCAATGGAAACATTTTTGAACTATGACCTATAGGTAAGGGGATTTCCGGTTGACAGGAGGCGCTGCACGGGATGTTCCTAACTTTACGCTCTTATGAGTTTTGGCCAATTAACACGAGTTTGACCTCAACTTTTTCCCCTGCTTTAGGCTGTATTTTAGTCCAATTTCAAAAAAGCCTAACCAACAAAATCCTTAACCCATTTTTGATTAATTATTTTAATTACTTCCGTACTTGCGTTTTTATTGCACCAATGCTTTTTCCCAAATTTTACTTCCTCGATCATTTTTTTTTCGGATATTGTTTCCGGCTGGAAATCGAAGACCTCTCCTAAATTTGCTGCGCAATTTTGTGTTATTTTGTGTTTTTTCTCAGATTTTTTTCTGAACTTGAACTTGAATTTTTGATTAATTTATTTTTCTGATACGTTTCATTTGGTTTTATGTTTCAGTTGCACCCCTGAAAACAAAGCTGTGTTTCTCGCCTTTAAAATATTTGGATATATTCTTTTAGTTTAGCGGTCAAACAACTTAAGGTGGTTTATTTTTAAAGAAAAAAGCGACATTTTTTATATTTTGTGTTGGTTTTTTTCTATGTAGGTTACATTATATATTTGGGTCACGTTTTTACAATTGGCCCACATGAAATTTTCTCCGAACGTATAGACATAAAATGCTACAGGCTGGACCATTTAAATGATAAAACTATTCCCATAGAACATCTGTATGCAGTTTTATAGACCACATTCAAGTATTGCATGCACATTCACTTAAGCCTAGTTTTTTTTTCTCTCTCTCTATCTCAAAATCGAATACGAGCTTTTACACATAATTTCAATTAGTTTTTACTGTAATTTGGGATGCTTGATCGTGATAAGAGCATTGAGCTTGCGGGTATTTAATTGGCGAGGGAAGGGCATAAAGTATGTAAAATTATTTAGTGGCAAACATGCATTGACTTGCATGGAAAAAAAATTTTATCAACCGACAATATTGATAGAAAACATGTATGCTCTTAGTTTCCAGGTTTTTTAGGGACCTTTGTTTGTTAATTATTTTGGGAAGGATTAAAATCCTGTCAACAGTTTTACATAATGTATAATCACATAAAATGATATATCGGTATACTTTAAAGTGGTTAATGGATATTCGATGTCATTCCCAACACATTAACTAATCGTGATCATTACCTTAATTTTGAATACTCATTACTTATTAATATAATTGAGTTACAAATCAAAGTATGTGCGAATTAGTAGCAGACTTTAAAAATTTTCAGTGTTTGGTCAGGATTAATACGATTAAATTAATTGAATTAGTCACTGATATGTTGCAGAGGGTATTGATTATGATCATGTTTAACTATATACCGTGTGAATTGGAATAATGTTATCTATATATAAGCATATATAAAACTCAGACATGTAAGCTGGCAATGGGCGTACACGGGGGGAAGGGGGGGAGTAAGTCACGCCCCCTCCCTTGGCAAAAATCCTGCAGGAGTTCCTGTTGTTATGTAACATAGAACCAAGACCAACTATGTCTAGACAGCTTCTAAAAGTGGATTTTTAAAGATGTATTTACACACTTCATTAAGCATAATTATTACGTTTTACTATTTTGATGTCTTTGTCTGGTCATGGTTGGCTTACCTTGAGCCAGGGGTTATCGCTGCATGACTAAACGGTATGTCAATGGCATGCATCTATAGCATCTACATGCATGCATAGTGGAACATTATATAAAAATGAATTTTGAAATCTGTGAAGTTTATGTGAGTGATTGTCCAGCATCCTAACTAGTAATGTCTTTCTATTATTTTTTAAAAATTCAAAACTAATTTGCTTAAAACTATGTGAAAATGTAGGCCTAATTACTGATTCACCCTTCATTAACCTATTTCATAAGGGTGATGATGTCACATGATGGCGACTTTAGTGAATTGGATAATTTAGTGATTTAATGATTTGGTAATTTAGTTTAATTTAGTTGGTATCCTTGTCTCACTAAGGATGCCATATTGGATCATGACGTCATAGTGATTGACAGAATGACATAACTGTGGCAATTATGTGTGATATTTATCATATTTTTTAATTTTACTTTTATTTGCAATTTTATTTTTTTTTTAAATTTGCAAAGCTGCTTATTTTGCTTTTTAATCAAGAGAAATGGATTAATTATGTTTTTCGTGATGGATTGATTTAATCGTATAAAGTTTAGCCCTACTAAAATTGGCATTGATGACAACTCATTGATGATGTAATAGGCCTATAATTGAATAGATCCAATGGAACGTCCAAGTGGTCAGAAGAAGTTCAGATTTCCACTTTTTGAACGTTAATTTTTCCAAATTCCGGATGTAACGGATCAGGCTAAGTATTTTTTTAATAGTAACTTTTGAAAACGTTTCATTTTTTGAAAAATTGTCATGTCCTTTACAGATTCAAGATGGTGGCCCACTAATTTCGAACGCCGTTGGAAGTCTGTTTTTGCCAAACTCTCTCTCCATGCAGTACTGTGTTTGGACCCAACCCTCTTCCTGGTAATAATACTATTCTGACATAATACCCTTAAAAGTGGAACAACATATTCTATTGTAAAAATGCATTTTTCTTTGTTATTCGTCTAGTGTCTTTGAACTGTAGCACTTTGCAATATTGTCCTTCCACCCCTAAACTAAAAATCCATTTCAAAGGTCTTTGTTGAAAATGAAGTTCATAGAGTGTGAAAAATGACTCGTTTCTGCACGAAACATGCTTAAAATGTGCATTCAACTTCAACTGAAAACGAATTAGCACAAAGTGGTACAGGTGGGGAGGGGGGTGGTGGTACCACCACTTTACCATTCTTTTTTTGTTTGTGTGAATAAAATTACATATATGCTAATAATGTATTGAATTCGTTAGTTATATTCCAAATTCAACCAATAAGATGGAAGGCGATATCAACGCCCTCCACTTGAACTTATCCTTCCCGTTCCAAAAACATTTTTATACAGTTCGTGGACGCCAGGTGCTGCTTAAATTTACTTTTATATATATTTTTTTTGTTCCTGTTTAGCTTTTGAGCGAGGGTTTGTGCAACAGTTTACTGGGAAGTGCAAATGATAGCTGTGGATTCCATGTGAAATCGAAATCTGAACCTTGTTTGTCACTGCGTTTAAAAGAGGAAATTACAACTGCAAGTGGAATTTCCTTGGAAGGTAAGAATGCACAGATCACGTTCCATTTTACAGATATTTTTAGTCGAAAAATTCTGGTTTTTTTGCATTCTTAATTTAAAGGTGCACTGTCCTGAAGAAATTTTTGTTCCAAAATTAAGCTCAGTGCACGTGCATATGCCAGCAAACCGAATGCAATTGGCACGTGCATTTAGCTCTATTTTGGAGCAAAATTTCTTCAGGACAGTGCGGCTTTTAATTCTGTAGAATATAAATCCATGGCAGAATAAGTTTCGTATTTAGTGAGGTATAAGTCTGATTTATGCTGCATTTTCGATTCTTCTGGTATCAGATCATAACTTGAGTTGTTTTTAACTAATTTTGCTGACTTTTATGAAGAGTAATTAATGTGGTACGAGATTGTTATCGAATTCCTGTTTTTCTACAGTTTCAATTAACCAGTTATTTTAAGAGGCAATTATATACTGAATCAGGAGGTAAATAAACACCAACTGAGGCATGGTAGTTGCGTGCATGAGTGTATTTGTATAATTATAGCATTTTTAACATTTTAACAGGCAGTTGGGGGAGCCAGCGTTCAATGAGATCCTTAGCCATGCAGAAGGGGGGGGGGGGAAAGCCCAGCTCCCCCCTCTGGAATTTTTGATAGTATAAGCAAGGGCTTGAATTAAAAAGAGAAACGATACATGTGTACGATCCCATATCATTGGAAGTTGAGATATTGGACCCAGAGTGCAATAAAGGGAACATAGGGGATGGGGGTCCAGGGGCAGATACAGGATTTTGCTAAGGGAAGGGGGGCAATCACGTGTTACAGCTTTGGGGAGGGCAATTTTCTCTGGATACTGGGCGGCCATTTTTGCTGGCTAAGGGGGAGGGAGCAATTGCTCCCATTGGCTGATTGCCCCCATCCCTGTATCCGCCCTTGTGGGGGTCCAGGACCCCCATTTCCTATGTGGGAAATATGGAGACAATTGGAAGTCGGGGGGGGGGGGATTACTTAATTCTCCTATTTTATTGTTATGAAAAAAATTCCTTTAACATTTTTTAAAAGTGTAGGCTACAGGCATGTACAAAAAGGAAATTTGCATGCAATGTTTTAATTAGTTGCTTTTTATTTTCTTATTAACATTTGTTTGAGGGGAGGGGCTGCCTGTTTTTAACAAGTTTTGAGGGGGAAAATACATTTAACTTCCCCCTTGTTAACACCTGACTCGAGCAGTAGCCTATTACTAATAAAAGAAAAAGTATAATGTTAAAATTAATTTTTGAGCAATGATACCGTGAGTGCATGTCTAATTAAAGTGAAATTGCTACTTACGACGTTAGTTTCCTCAAATAATCTTTTTTAGTCAAAATTTGCAATTAAGTCAGTTTTGTAAATTTCCGTATTTATCTCATGCACACACTGGTTTCAAACAACAGTGGGTAAGAAGCTTATTTATTACTACGAGTTATTTAATTATTTACTAACATAATTTATTTGAAATTCAAAACAACATGTGCATACAAATGAGCACGTTTACATACACGGGAACAAATTTGAATGGTTTTTAGAAAAGTAATACTCAGATGTTTATTCTTTTGATATTTTTGAATTAGTTTGTTTAAAAAATGCACACTAAAAACTTGTAATTGAAATTATCCATAATTTCATTAGGCCTATGAGGCTATGCTTAATTATATACCTTAAAACATATACTCTCTGTAGACCAATTCAATTACTAAAAAAAATTGTGCATCTTTTTATATCAGACTGTGGATATCGTTAGTGACATCTGCTGGCAGCAAGCCATTTATTGGTTGTGATGTTTGTTTTAATTCAATTCACCCCTGTAGTCCAAAATCTGCTTACAAATTATTTATAAATCATTTCGAAAAAACATTACAGGTATTGAATTATGACTATAGCACACCACACCAGTCTACTGCATGCCCACATTTTAAGAAAAGATAAAATTTTCCATTAAAAAACCGGGTTTTTAATGAGGAAATTTGTCTTCGTTTAGGGGACAGTAGATTATAGTTAAAATTTGTCACATTATGACAGTTTATATCCCCAGGATGCTTTACCTGTCAGAATTGAACAGAAAATCTAGCATTGGTAGAATGAGATTTTATTAACAAATTTTAATAAAAATATAGTCAAAGTTTCAATGAGATCTGGGATATTGTCCTCAATGGCGGCCATTTCCCCCAATGATACTACCTGAAATGAAGCACCGAGTCGTTGCTTATTATTATTATTATTATTATTATTATTATTATTAGTAAAGTTTTTGAAAAATAAATTTATTTTTCATGGTAATTTGTTTCTTATAACTTTTTAACTTTAAATAAAAAGTTTGGCCCTAGTTTACTACTCGTGAAAGGCCAATATATGCTTTATTGAAATGATAGATGAGGGTGTCGCCCTCGTTTCGTTTTTAATTTGACAAATGTAGGGCAATTTTTCGAGTAATGTTTAAAGGGGGAATAAGGGTTGGGGGGGGGGGGGGCGGGTGCACTGACCTCCTCTCTCACGTCTTAACTTTTTGTGCATTACCACCAAAAGGAGGCTGGGCTTAAACTAGGCAAAACTATTTGCGGTTCAAAATGATTTTTTTTTTCACATTCATTAATTATAGTAATTTTATTTATTTTGCAGGTAAAGCACTCATTTCGGCCAACATGATAGCGTTTCACCGTTATTGCTTAACCACATTCGTTTGCGGCTTCGTTGTTTTATCGACTTTTACACTCGGTGAGTATAAAGCCGTAATAATACGCAAAATTGTTATCTTTGTTTTAGTTTTTTTTATGTATGTGCTAATGAATATTTTTAATTTAATTAGTTATCGTTCATTCAAAAATCAGGTTAATCAGGTGCTAGCTGCTTTTACTGCTTAGATTCGATAAAGCACGATTTTAGGGTGTGGCTCAACCTCAATTATGCTTATCTGTTATTTAAAATTTAAGTTTATACTTTACTTGGATGACTTGCCGTATGTCTAATCAGGAGAGTTGGACTATTATGCAAGTGACGTGAATAGTTCAGTATACCCAATCACATCCATCACACATGATTTTGGTTTGGGATAGTATAACTACTGGTATAAACCTAGTTATCCTTAAATAGTTTGAATAAGATGTGCCCATTAAAAAACGCCTCCTGTTGACATGCTTAGTTACTAAGAATTAAAGGGGAAGTCCCACTTTGTAAAATCTCAGAAATTTTAGCGCCATCTGTTAGAAATGGGAGAAAGTGTAACCGTTGGAGTCATTCAGTTATGTCTTCACTTTCCTTCTAGGCATTAAATAGGTAAAGGAATAAATGTATGAAAATGTAATTCCAATTTTTATAATGTTCTTTTTAAATTTTAATACTGCAGAACTTTTCTGAGATTCTTTACTATAGTGTACACTTGTCTTGGTGGCGCTCTGGTCGATAAAACTGTTAGCCATTACTGGCCAATATTTTTCATGAAATCATTATCTTTTATCCAAGTATTTTGTAAGCTTGCATCACAAAACTTGCAAAGGAATTTCTCACACTTTCTCTTCTTTCATTTAAACATCACTTTGTGCAAAGTGAGACTTTAATCTTTAAGTAACAGAAATGCATTGAATATGAGCATAATCTGGAAAGCACCAAAACGATCCTTCAGATAATTAGAATAATTATAAAAAGTGAAGAAAATAATTATTAGCCTCATTCAAGCAGACTTTGCAGCGCCACTAAAATCCTGTGGACCTGTTAGAACTACAAGCACTTGATTTTCAAATTTTCAAACATGTTTAATTTGAAAATTAATTTAAAAATTAATATGCATGTTTATTGTGGGATAATTGGAGCGTGAAATTCATTTGGGTTTAATTTTTTTTAGGATATATCAATACTCTTTACTTTGTTTGTTTAAAAATTGCTTACTATATAGTCGCGGTTCCAATTAATTAATTTTTGACCTGGGTTCACAGTTTATTTTGATCGTTTACAGTTGCCTTCCATGGGGGCTCCCAAAGACAGCCAACGTAATTAATGGAAAGCAACTATAATAGATAACCACAAAACTGGCGCTAGGTGGCGGGCCCAGGTACACAAATTATTGGAACCGACTATAGTAATTAGTTAAAAAGGCTCACGGTTTAGACTACATGCATCTGCTTCAAACATGGATATAGTGCTAGCATCTCAATAATAAGCACCATAGTTGACGTCATAGGGAGGGTCACTATTAGGCATGTAGTCATAATGCAAGTATTGTAAGTGTATCAGACAATAATCAATGAACTATTTGCAGAAATTCAAGGAAGGTCAGACTTGTTTTTTACTTATTATAGCAACTTCTAATTAATCAAGAGTTTTCCAGTAACTATATACTAGTACTAATATTATAAATGTAAAAATAAAAGCCCAATTGAAATGCCTAACTGCTTCAATTTAAAAATTAATTTCAATGAGTTCTTGCCATATTTGCTTGAAAGGATACGATATTTTGCTAACTTTTGCTAACAAAATAAGTACATTAATAAGAATTATAAGTTAATAAATAACAAGAAATGGTGTCTCCTATAGTTGTAGGCCTATTTACTGCCCTTGTGATGTTTCATCCCAATAGTAAAAAATAGAGCATGCCAGTCAAACAGGCTTAGCAAATAATTTGTCCTGAATCCTGCGTATATTTTTAACATAGTTTCAACTGTAACCTGTGTGTGTGTGTGTGTGCACGCTTATAATCCCATCTTGTTTTTTTCGTGCAATTTTTAAAGTTCCATTTTGTAATATTTTATTATTAATAACCGACAAACATATACGGAAGCCTTAAAGCGAATAAGCACCTGTTGTTTGTGGGCCGAAGGCACTTGAAGGCAGAGAAAGGGAAAGTTGTTTGCTTTTGGAAGTTGTTGTCTATAACCCAGTTTACAAAATGTTACATTATTATGATTGACCTTAATCACTAAAAATGCGTAACAGGGCTAACGTACAGGTGCAGGTGGTACGGCTGTGCGATTCGGTCGACCCCATCATGACTAAACTTAATCATAAGCGAGAAATTTTAACCACAGGCAATTGGAATGCGTTTTTTATTATTAATCTATGCT
This sequence comes from Proteroiulus fuscus, assembly GCA_034700285.1. Lineage (NCBI taxonomy): Eukaryota > Metazoa > Arthropoda > Diplopoda > Julida > Blaniulidae > Proteroiulus > Proteroiulus fuscus. The sequence goes on from JAQIXP010000982.1 coordinate 14,424, forward strand.
TACAAGTACTAATTGTACAAGCTAAGCGTATGAAAGGTATGACGCCATGCTAAATAACAATCTGAAGGGTATATATCTCTTCTTTAGAAATGAATTGTATGAAATCCTTGAATTTCGTAAGATTTCCAAACATTTTCTTGTTGTTTTCATTCAGTTGCTGGCAAATGCATTATTATCCTTTACTGTCATGAACTATAGGAATGACTCATTGTAGAATTACAACCATTATTGTACTATTGTTGCTTGCCATTGGAGTTGAGGATACAGGGGGGTGTTTCAAATTTTTTTTTTTTTGGGGGGGGGGGGAATGGGGGGCACAACAATTTTAAGATTTTAAATTTAAGTTTTCTACACCAGGAGGCACTGTGTGGTGGCCTACTGGAGTACTGAGGGCATCATGGCATCATGTATAGTGTCATGTACCTTATTATTTGTTATATTTTTTCCTTTTTTGGGGAGGCACTGGAGAGCTTTTGGGGGGCATGGCCCCCATCCCCCCCTTCCTATGGGCCTGGCTGTCGGTCCCCCTTCTTTCAATCCATTCCAAGCTGGTACTCATGCTAGCGAATTTTTTCCATTGTTTCCCCCCCCCCTTTCCCTCATACTGAGAAATTCTGAAATGACGGTCCTGATGCAATAATGATAGGCCTAAACTACTTTCGGTTCCAATAAATATTGAATTTGGGCTCGCCATGCACCTAGTACTGCCAGTTATATTTTGATCGTTTGCAGTTGAACTCCATGGAGGCTTCCACAGCCCCCATTGTCAGGTCTAAAAATTATTGGGACCTAATATATATAGTAAGTTATTATAATCAAAAGTGAAACATATTTTAAATTACAAATAATGGTAAATGGGCTTTAGCTCTCCCCGATAGTATGACTATATCGTACATAATTTCACCATTTGGCAGGCAACTCTAATCAACGGACAGTTTAAATAAGAGGGCAGTCTCTAGGTTAGTTCTGGGATTCAACGGTCAGTCACAAAAATAAGAAGCAGTTTGCAATAAGCACACAGGCAATCCCACCCCATTGAAGAATGCAGCTTTACTGCAATACAGCTGTGCCTCTATGCTGTGCACCAATAGAATTTTAAGGTTGTTTTGAACTTTTGCAAAATTTACACCTCTACGGACAATCTTCCAATACACGGGCAATCTCCAGATCTTTAGTTTTGATGAGTGGGCACCCGCCAACTGGTGAATTTACAGTAGATTATAATGGCATTGTGGTTATAGGCCTATTCATGAACTAAACCAGAGCTGTTTACAATAATTGTGTACAAACTAATTCTGAATATGAATTTCTTGCAGGGTCGCAATTTTTCAGTCCCGAATTGTGTTGTGGCGACACGCCACTCCTGGCCGACGACCAGCAGCGCTGCTGTGGCAACGTCAGTTATTCGCCGTTCGAGAGCATGTGCTGCTGGACACAGGAGCATGGTCATTACGTCCTGGGACTTCCCATTACTCCCCTGAATGGCACAACAAACCTGAATAGTATCTTAGGTTCGGGTACTTCCCATCGCTTTCTGGCCTGCTGTGGAAACCGCGTGTTCGACTTCCGTTTCTACACTTGTTGCAATGGAGTGATTCGCAAGCAGGGCGCCACCGGAAACACCGGTTGCTGCGGCACTCAAGTGTACGATCCCTACTCGCAGTTATGCTGCGACGACAACATCCTGTCGAAAAGCGGCTTTGGATCCTTCTGCTGCGGCGCCAGGTCCTACGACCAGACCAAGCAAGTGTGCTGCGGCGGACAAGTTCACGACGCCGGCAGCGACACGGAGAATCTCAGCTGCTGCGGCGCTCAAAAGTTCAACATGGCGACTGAATTGTGCTGCAACAAGCGGAAGCTGACCAAGGCGACGCAAAACAGCTACTGCTGTGGCACAACGCAGTTCGACTGGGAGTCGGAATCGTGCTGCAACGGCGCCGTCTACTCCAAGACGTCCGAGAGCGAGTTCTGCTGCGGCGCCAGACCATACGATACGGCCACTCATCTGTGCTGCCTGGACAATGTGATTCCGAGGAAAAAAGCCGTTGTTGGGACGCCAGAGGGCGCCAAGAGAGTCCACTCAAAGCGATTCCACATGCTGCCGATCGACGACGGCGATCTGTTGTGCTGCGGAAATGCGACGTACGACTTCGATCGGGAAATCTGCTGCCAGGGAAGAATCACCACCAGAGGGAGCGCCGGAAACGACGCAAGTTGGAAATGCTGCGGAAAGGAGCCGTACGACGAAGAGAAGGAAATCTGCTGTCAGGGTCACATATCGCCCAAAGAGACGAGGGCCGAGGACTGTTGCGGCGCTCTCGTTTTCAACGTCCAGACGCAGGTGTGCTGCCAGGGCGTCATTCATAATCTGAATCCACATTCGCTGCTTTACTGTTGCGGTAATTCCACTTTCAATCCGGAAGCGGAGACTTGCTGCAATGGAAGGAAAACCATGAAACAGTTGCGGTTTGACGAGGCTTAGTCCGCTGCTTATTTGTGTGTTTTGTGGACTTCGGGAGTGGCGCCGCTGGTCCCTACTGATGGAACCCACCCATTTTTACCCAGTGGGATGCTGCGGCAACTGAAATTGTTGAAAATTACCCAGAGAAAATTTACTGCAGTTAAGTGTGTACCAGAATGTGGTTCTACTCTACTGTAAAAACTCAAGCCTAAAATGCAGCCGGATATTTGGATTCTAGAGAATTTATGAAACAAATCTACAGTTAAGCCTTCATTTGGGAAAAAAAAATTAAAAAAATCAGACGAGATTTTTTTTATGTGTTGCAGTGCAATGAAGTTTTATCGTAGAATTGCTTCGTAAATCTCCTAGGATACATATGCGGGTGCACTTTTAGAGCAGTTTTTACTGCAAAAATAAATACTTGCAGTCTGGAGCGCAGTTACCTGCAGCAAGTAAATTTCTCTCGGTGTGGCTGACCGTCAAGGAAGGTTTTTTTTATTTTGGCGCACAAATTGCAGGATGAAACCAATTAACTTAAGCCAAAATATGTAAATGAATATTTAATACTTCTGGTATTTACTAAATGGACTACTTTTCCATAAGGTCAACTACAGTGGTGAGGTAAAATCATGTAGTTTACAGCATAAGGTGCCATTTGTTAGCAAGAAATGGCGTCCAGTGAAATATATTATTTCATGCTGTAATATATTTTAAAAACAATATTATTGAAACTGCACTAAATAATGCTTGCAATTTACATTATTGAGCATTTATTTGGAGAATTTTAAGGAATTTATTGGAGAAATTTATTGGAGAATTTTAACATATTCTAGAAATTGTGCTTCAATAAACATATTACATTTCCAGGCATACAAAAAAGAAATATTATTTAACTGAAAGGAAATCCACACAGCAAATCATTAATAATTTTGTATATTACACGATCATTTTGTCAAACTTTTGCCTAGTTTTATGGATATGCTAGCAGCATGTGGTCATTCAATGTTTAATTTTGTTTGTTATGGACACATGCTTGTTGTGTTACTGCTGACAAGATACCGGTAGATACACTTTCAGATTTTGTAAAGCAAATTATTCAAAAATTACTTTTAGCATTACCGGTTTTTTTAATGAATTTATGCAAATGCGAGATAATTCGACCTGCATTTTAAATATTCAAAATATATTTAAAAGTATAATTGGTTTCATTTTTCTACTTTTGCCAATGACGAGACGGTTTGCTAGTCACTTTTTTGCAATAACATTGTTTGTACTATACTCCTATACTCATCACTGTTTATACATGTTTCATATAATTAATTAAATTTATAATATTTTTTTTTCAAATGTAATTAAGTGAACGAATTTAGATTCAACTTTTAGCAAGTCTAGTCTTCATGCAAAATAATTAATCCAACGGAAAATTTAATAACACATTAAATTAAAAAAGATTGCATTTTAATAATTCAAATTTGAATTTTAAAACCGATTCTCCACAATTACATTTCGTCTCAGACAAGGATGAAATGAAATTCAGCATTGAATAATATAAATAGTAATGAGTTATTGATAAAATCATTTGTTAACCTAAACTATTCAACTATATATTATGAATATATTATTATGCAGATCCTGAATCAACCAAAAATGATTTACATCGATGCAATTTATATGTAAACATACTCTGCATTTCTTTTAACATAATGGGATTTTGGTGTTAGACTGTGACCAATGGACTCTGTTGGTAACCCAATTAATCATGCCACTGTAGGTAAAATGTTTGATTTATAACAAAAAGGCTCTTGTAAGTATGTAGCATTTTGATGCAGTTCATTTTGAATCTGAACTAGTCAAAAATTGCAACATGGATAAGATTTTAGTAATTCTTGTTTCCATTTCAGCTGGATTGACCGTCGATTTGGCAAATGGTACAATCATGGCAACCTGCCGATTTCGATGGGATTACATCTTAGACATCTCGGCCATCAAAACGATGAAAAGTCAATCGGTCACCAAATGTTTAAGCATTTGTGTGAACACGGCTGGGTAGGTTGGATGATTGTAATTTAAGATATGAAGTTATTTTCTTCACTAATTGTGATATCTTTTCTTCTAATAGATGCCAGTCCTTTAATTATGGCAATGGAATTTGCTTGATTTTGGACGATTTTTTGTGCTCGAAAACTGTGAATCACACTTTGACCCCTGCCCCAGGGATGCGCTATTACGACTTGATTCATTCGCCTGCTGACGAGGTACTTTTATAATATTAAAATATAGAGAAGTTAAAATTGCCAAAGAGAAATAAAATTTTTCATACATTTATATTTTTTTAAAGATTTTACGTTAGAAAATCCCTCACATCATTATTTCACACTTTTATAGTACTGTACCCAGTTATTAAATATTTTTTTTTAAATGCAAGCTCAAATTAATATTAAAAAGTTTGTTTTTCACTTTGATAGTAGGGTTTCCAAAATTTTTGATCTCTCCATACGTTTCAACAATTTCAACGATTGCATTGAGATTGTAAATTAATAAATTGTTATTTTCCAGTTTGCCGTCATCTTAAATATGACCGAGTGCCAAAAGAGCGGAAGATGCGACAGACGCTGTGGTAATATCAGAATTGCTTTTGCTAACATTTCAGTTATTATAATTCCTAATCATAGCACTATATTGTTCATTGCAAAGCATGTTCAAAGCAAAGTACGAGGTAGTTCATAGTAATTCATTTAGCAAAGCAGCAAAAGTCCAGTAAATTAATTTGGTTTCTCTATTTTTAGCATGTGTGACCAAGGATACTCGAGAATTGTGCCAGTTTCCTTTCATTTATACAAATAATCAAAAGATCTACTATGCTTGCACTACTGATCCACCATCCTCATTTATGAAAGCTTTAAAGTCTCCTTGGTGTAGTACGCTTAACAATGACATACAGTACAATGTACCTGGACATTCTGGACAATGTGCCCAATGGTGCTGATCTATTGCAAAATGGTATTTCTTGCACTTATGCACGATTTGTAAAACGAGTTTAATTAGCCGAGTGAAAAAAAAAATGCTGCAGTTATAACTGCACTACAGATTCTTGCCTGCAGTAAAACTGCAATTCTCAGTGTACCACATCTGCAGAAAAACTGCATTACACTGCATTCTAGAAAAAAAACCTGTGTATGTCATTTTTTGTTTAGTTCTTGGAATGCAATTTTTACTGCAGATGTGTTTCATTAACTTATTAATCCAACAGTTCTAGTATTGCAGTTTTACAGCATCAGGCAAGAATTTGACTCTGGAGTGAAGTGGAAGGCATGCACTCCAGAGTCAAATGTAGTTTGAAATGGTACCAAAACTTCAAACACCCAGTGAAAATATGACAGCAGTTAAACTGTGCTCCAGATTGCAATTATTTTCTGCATTCAATTTACATGCCGATTGTTGAGCTACAAGTTTTGGAAAAAAGTTTGCAGTACACTTGCATTCCAAACAAATAAACATTCGAATGCAAATTTTTTTTGCGGTTTATAAAAAGTTTGTGGAATCCAACAGTCTGGCTACAATTGTATTCCAGTTTTACTACAGGAAAGAATTGCAATCTGAAGAGCAGTTAATAACTACGGTCAGGCCTGACTACGGTACCCGGAACGCGTTTTTTTTTCATAGGGGGTCTAAAACCTAATTGAGATTTTGCATGTTGAAGTATTAGATGCCAACTAATTGGAAAAGTTAAAGATTTTACTTGATACAAAGTTTTAGTTTCTTTATGCACATAATTAAGTTGATAACAATTCATAACTTTCTTGATTGGATTAGCCTGGGTAATAAACATGTAGAAATAACTTTTGTTGAAGGCTGTATGTAAAGTTTAAGACAAAAGTTTATTAATTGGAGCTTAACATATTTTTCGCTTGAAAGCACATACATTTTTCACAAATAGCTGCTTTATTAATGCTTAAAAGCATCAAAACATCTAGACATATAAATACGGCTGTCAGGGGGCGCTGATGTCGGGCGACCCCAAAGACAGCCGTAGGAATAATAATTAAAG
>JAQIXP010000983.1:0-20930 GCA_034700285.1 Proteroiulus fuscus
TGGCACAGAAATTAATATCTAGTAATTGTGTACTGTTTGAAAATAACTTGTTTCAAAGTGAGACTGTCCCTTTAAATACTTCAATGTAAATAAGAAAAATAGCTTCCAAAAATTCCCTAAAATTTATACTAACTTAAAAAATTATGAAACAAAGTAGGCTAAATATCTTACCACGCAATTAAGCATCCGGTATGGATTCCTCGATGGATAATCTGCTCTTCTGGAGCATCAGTGGCGTACAACTTCCAGCAAATGATAGGCTGGAATGATAGCTCCAGTCGGAAGCTGGTTTTCATCAAAACGAAATTTCACGCCCACGCCATGTATTATTCCAGCAGCCATAATCTCTCCGAATATTCATTATTTACAAATACTTTGGTTTTGGCATATGGTAAACTAATGGCACCTTGGAGGATATTGTAATAGCAATATCCATAGGCAATTTAGATAGCAGCGCGCACACATTCCAGATTCCATCAGCTACGATCACCTGTTGATAAATCAAAACAAAATTAGTAAACTAAAGTACAACAGCAGCATCCAACAAAACTTTTGGCTCAGGATTACTAACATTACTGTACTCAAGATAAGGTTAAAATGCAGGAAGAAAGTTTTAATGGAAAAGTCCCACTTTGTAACAAGTGATCAATTTAAGTTGTACACACTTACTAGATAAGAATGGTTGTGGCAATAATATAATTTCAGCAGTTTCCATATTGAAGAAATTACGAAGTTTGTCAAATACACGTTAGGCGCCATTTTCCCATAGATTTCAACAGACACTGACAGTTGGTGGCGCCCTCCATGACATGCGTGTCTAGGTTTTCCGTGAGAGCCAATGCCTTTTATCCAGTGGAGGGCGCTACGTACTGTCAGTAAAATGGTGCCTATCTGGGCTTTACATTGTCAACCAAATCCACGTATTCAGGACATCTTATTTATTGATTGGTGGGCTCAAATTTCCATGACTTTTCTAATTTGTCATGCTCTTCCTCCTACAATCCAATTCTTTCAAAGTGGGACTTTCCCTTCAATGTGCACAAAGTGAAAGAAGACAAAGTAGAAGAAATTCCATTGTTATGTGATACAAGCTTACCAAGAATAAAAGAGAAGAGAAGATAAAGACCAGAAACCTCCCACCACATCAAAATTAACATGATCAAAATGGGAATTATTTTAGAACTATTTTTTTTATACATTCTTTTTTATGCATTTTGCATAAAAATCATTTGGAAGGTGAAGCCAAAAATGAATAATTTCAATGGTGAACCCTTTTTTTCCATTACTAACAGATGGAGCCAAAATTTCTGAGATTTACTATTTGGGTATTCCTGAATACTATGGGTACAACTCCCCCCCCCCTTTCAATAATTTTTCTTTAACTACCGGTCGTTTTTAGACTCTTTTTTATATCTACTTTGTGTACATGCAGGCCTAAATCAATATTGCCAGGTAACAGGATCGAGTGCAGCTTGTATCCAGTGTGATATGATCAATAAATTATAACTACCTATAAATATCTAGTGGCTATGTAGCCCAACATTCTACCCCCCAAGGGCGCAGCCAAGCGGGGATTGGGGGTTCAATTCCCCCCCTTCCCCCCTAACAACATTTCGTCTCTGATCAATGATAGCGTCATATTTTTTTAAAAAATCGCCCAATCTGCTGGGGGTTTCCGCCTTAAACCCCCAATTGGAAATCCTGGCTGCGCCCCTGCAACCCCCCTTACATACTTTAACCCCCCCACTCCCCCCTCTTAGCCATTTGTAGCCTAAAGTTAATCACCGTCTCCCTTTTTGGTAGTAGTTTACGTAGTAAAGTCCCAGTAAAGAAAAGCAGGAAACGAATGCATTTTTGTCACCTATGATTGGCCTAATTAGATTTCCTTTATTCTTGTAACTTAATAAAAAGTTTCAAAAATAAATTAAACGTTAAAAGTTACTGCATAATAATAATAATGTAAAACGGGGTGCACCTCATGTTAACATGGGATTTCCAACAAAATGTTGCACAACGTATATGTCATATGTACTATCGCAACCCCAATAAAAAGATAATCCTACGATTGCACCACAAGTTGCAACTTTATTAACTAGCTTTTCCTATATAAAGTGCAACTGGTAAATGTAGTTTCATCAAATTGTGATACTCTAGTTCTGATACAGGATTATAAACACGGAAGAATCTACTGAAATAGCATCTTATTTGTTTGTGTGAGTATTTAAAACGTACTGACTGCTTAATTTCAAAGTGACAAAAATACATTGATTATAATGGGAATCTATTAATTTGTTGATAAAAATATATTGTTTGTATTTATATATATCGACGGCTTAATTCAGAAGTAGCGAATAAAGCAAAAGTTGCTTTTGAGATGGCGTTTTTATGTTAAAAAGGTATAATTTCGAAATAAACAATGTTAAAAAGGCTGAAATTTGGGGAAAATATGAAAAATTTTCTTATAGCGAATGTGTTAATTTTTGTTAAATAATTAAATTAGTAAATTAATTAAAGTAATTTGAGAAATAAAAGACTTAAAAATGTAAATTCGCTAGTTTGACTTAGATAAAGTTTGCAGGAAAGCGAAATAAATTAAGTGTGAAGTAGCGCATGTGCACATCCATTAGTTTGCCTATTGAATAAAATGAAAGCAAAGAAAAAGTAGCGAATGTTGTCACGTTTGCTACTTGTATTGTTATAAAAATGCAGGTCAAGAAAAAAATTTTAAAAGATAAACTAACGAATGTTACCATTCGCTACTTCTAACTTTTAGGAATGATACCTTGTTGGATATTCGCTACTCTTCACTTCTGTAACTTTAACAATTATTGGTTAAATTAGTTTATGTAACTTTAGGTTAATTAGGGACACTTCCAGGATCACAATGGTTCACTTATCTCAATTTTGACAAATTGGCTCATTCGCTACTTCTGAATTAAGCCATCGATATAAAATATATTTGTAAACAAAACAATATTTGAAGTTTAAAAACAAAAACCGTGCCAAGATTTGGGTACCTGCAATCACTAAATTTGAATGAATTATTCCTGAATTACAATGAATTTGCAAGATATTTTGGCCACCTACTTAAAGTTCTTCATAATGTTAAGGTCATCCAGTATTCTCAAAAACTGTAGAAATAACAATCCCATTTTGTAAATTTAGATATTACCCGGGTAAAAAATTAATATATTTCCCTCGAGTCATGCATCCCATCTATTCCACATCTAGTTACTCATTCTAAAAACTGACAAAAATGCATTAGAATTCACATACGGAAATTTTACTTTCACCGCTATAGGTTTACTAGTGCATTTTTGCAGCTTAACTTCAATAAATGCATTTCGATTACCTATTTCAATGGGTGTCCTTTTTCTCCGTTGTACAGATTTAACAGCAAGATGGCAGCGTCCGAACTAAGCGTCCGCACTAGTTCTAAGGAGGCAGCAGCTTTCGAAGAGGACATCGAGGATTCCGAATACGAGGAACTGGACGATCCGGATACGCTCTGGAGCACTTATCTCAGGGGCGTCAGGCTTCACGGGGACAGCGAGGGCGTCAAAAACAAATCGCACAAATGCAAGCGGTTGGGCTTGAGCAAGGAGAAACAATCCGAAGCTACCGAGTCACTTTCTGCGCACATAAATATTCCGGTTCATTCCAAAGCTCCCGAAGAGACTGTGGAACAACTCCCAGAGATCAAAGCTCCGACCGTGGAAGAGGAATCCGAAGAAGAAGAAAAACCACAGTCCTTCGAGCAGCCGGAACATTTCTCGGGCCGGAATAAGAAGCTTCGGATGCGAACCGTGACGGAAGTGATATCCAGGATCCAGTGGGACCCAGATTTACCGGCGGAGAACTTCTCGGTCGGCTACCTCGATCGCTTCCTCGGCTTGATGGAGCGCCCGTTCCATTTCTTCAGCTGGGAGGACCTGGCATCCGTGGACTACAACGTGCTGGCCATACCAAAGCACCGCATCGTGTACATCAAATACCGCAACCACAAGGTGTGGGACAAAAACGAGCGTCTGGACTTGGTTTTCGGATCGACGGAGACCACCAGATCCACCGACATCCGGGACCTGGTGCAGCAGCTCGACGCCGAGCACGAACTCAAGGCGGCAACTTACGAAGACCAGGACTGCAGCGACGACGACGACTCCGATGACGATTCCGAAGACGTGCAAATCAGCATAAACCAAACTACGACGAAATGCAACACCAGCCGCTTCCCAGACTGCCGCCCCAATTACTTCGTCGCCATACGGGTGACGGATCCCGGGATCGCAGCCAAGGTGGCGGAGGCGAAGCGGCACATTCTGTCGAAAGAGCCACGGCTGTACGACTTCCTAATGCCAGATGGGTCACTGCACATCACTCTTGCCATGCTCAAGCTGGACAGCCCCGAAGAAATTTTCAGTGCTGCCAATGCCATCAAGAACTGCCGTCACAAACTAGCCCACTTCCTGACCGACCCCATAGCGGTGGAGTTAGCAGGCTTGGCAACTTTCAATGGCTACGTCCTGTATGCATCCGTACGGGCACCCCCCGCCTTCTACGAATTTCAGAAATCCCTGCTGGACTTGCTGAAGGATTCCGGTGTTCGGCTGGCTCACGAATTCGATTTTGTCCCTCACATGACCCTCTTGAAACTCACTCGTTCTCGAGCGAAAGTGTTCCAATCACCCTACGTCGATCCCTATACCTACATTGACTATAAGGAATGTCATTTCGGCATACAGAAATGTGATAACTTACAGTTGTGCGTCATCGGAGCTGAAAAGCGCTGGGATGGATTTTATAATTGTGCTGCTGAAGTGTACTTTACATAAATTAGGCAGAAATATCTAAATACTCACACTTTTGCTGTTTTGTACTTTCACTGAGCTGTTTGGCTAAGGGGGTGGATTTTATTGAGAATTGTGGGTTTTTATAATCTTGATGGAATATTGAAAAAATTTTGCAGTATTTTTTTTCCAGAGGGGCTGAAGCTAATCCCATAGATAGGCTTTTCACAGGATTGATAACATTCACTATTTCATTTATGGGATTTCTTTTCACAATTGCAAGATTTTATAAAGATTGACCAAAGAATTTTCAAAATTGACTGGAATTTATCCATGATATACAGCCTTTGTTGTGGTTACCCGTGCAATAATAACCTAGGATTAGTTTCTTGGAATCTTAAAATTTTTTTAAATTAAGATTTCTGAAAAAGTTATATTTTTGCTTCACAATCTGTATTTTGGTTTAAAAATCATGAAATCACAATTTTGGCAAAATTATAATTCTAAAATCACAATTCCAGATAATTTCGATTTTTGACCAAAAATCACAATTTTTGGTTTCAAAAATCACGATTTTTGGGCCAGATTTACAAATCTAGTTTTTTTTCTCCAAGATTATTTTTGTAAGGGCACAAACCTCTTTATAAAACCTCTTTTTAAACCTCTTTATAAAAAAACTGCAAGATTATTAGAAAGTTTAAGACTGAGAATTTCTGCTATTTCATGAAATTGGCAAGTGGATTGATAGGATTTTATAAGACTGACACAAGCTTGATGGAAAGTTATGGAATTTTGACTTTTATCCTTCTTTTCATTTGTATGGAAATTATAAGGAACTCTGACCCCTTGCATTTGGCTCTTATTGAGTTTTTATTATGCCACCAATTTGAGAGAAAATTGTCATTATTTATTAAACTTTATTCTATAAAACATTCAAAATGTTTATCACTTACATTGATCATATGGAGAGTTTGTAAACTGGTGGTAGTTTGGGTTTTTTGCCATCGTAAACTTTCATCGGCGGAATGGCTCGGATTTTACGCCCACAGTAGCCATCCTTTCGGTGCCACAACCCCGAGCACGGACGATTTCCCAGCCAGCGGTTAGCCTGAGCACTTCCAATTGGTATTTTGTTGTGGTCTGTATTAGACACCCGGCCTAGAAAATGGAAATTCAAAATAAGAATTTTAACACAGGCAAGTGTAATAAGTACTGATTGCAAATTTGAGATTTTCTCCTGACTTTCCCTAGCCAAGTTCCCTTTCATTTCAGGTCAGTATGAATTTTGGAATAGATCATTTTTGGCTAGAAAATGTAGTAGCGATTAAAATACATTTACAGCAATAAGTAAATAAAATTATGATAATACGTTAAACTGATTGCACAGCAAAGGTACAGGTTAGAAGGTAGCAGTATTTTTTCCTCAAGAAAGTCTACTTACTAACTTACCAACAGTAGCCATGCACTCTTCGCTCAGCGAAACCTCGCGCTTTGAAGGAATTTGCACGATCACCCTTCCAGGAATTTTTCGCAAAATTTGGCAGCACGTTCCTGCTGCCCTAGCAAAATAACCTCCATTGCCAGGAAGAGTCTCCACGTTATGGACTACGGTACCAACTGGCAAAGCTCCTAGAGGCCAGGCATCACCCTCAGAAGGCCTCACTATAAAATGAAGACAGCAAAATGGAACAATCTTTCCACGGGTCTTTAAAAGGAGAACATGAGACCCACCTGGCATTCGAGGAATTTCTGAAGAAGATTTAATCAAATCGCCCGGTTTCATGTTCACCGTTGCCAAAAGGTATCTCTTTTGATCACCAGACATAACTAGCGCAATTTTCGCCGTTCGAAGCGGATCGTCCAAAATTTGGTCGACTTTTTCCACTAGAGGCGGCGATCCCTTAGGCACTTGCCTCGTGAAGAGAACCCAGCGATATTTATGTTTAATTCCACCTCCTATTTTACTACACACAACTCGACCTGTAATAATATAATAATGAATGTAATTAGGCTACTAGTTTAGGTTACATTTTGAAGCTGACATTTTTAGCTTGGGCACGGCACTTAAACATTATTGCATTGTTGCATTATTGCATGTTCTGTTAGTGCATTTTGGTTTAAAGGAAAGATATAAATTCCATTCATATGATTATTAAGTACTATTATATAGCTAATGCATACCAGTCTCTGGATCTCTTCCACCCAACCTTTGAAACCACAGGGGAGTGACAGTGTATTTTTCTGGTTTAATAATCATTCTTCTTAAACTTGGTCGATGAAGTCCCCGCTTATATTTATAAGGATTGTCTTTTCCAACAAATCTTATAGTTTGCAGAAACAAACCATTGTAAACGTTCAAGGGTTTTCGAACGGCGATTGCCTCCGACATTAAGTTCGATTTCGCAACATTACTAGCACCCAAGGCTAGATTTCTGAACGAATTAAGTAAATTGGATAACGACATTATATAAAGTAACGGTTTTCAGATAAATACAGAAATCAACAAGAATCCATTCGGGAATTTCAACCATACGACCTTCCATTCAAAGACCTTCCAAGAAATGAGCTGAAGCCCTCACCCTCATAAGCGCCACCTACAGAGAAAATACTTTAGTTATAAGTACGTTTTTAAAACCATTCTTTTGTAATAGAAGCAAATTTTGAATTTATTCAAGGTGTATACTTTGTAAATGTCGTCAAGCTTGGAGTCCTACGTCAATAGTATCCTTTATAATCAAAGATGTTAAATTTCAATTGACATTCTTGTTGCTATTTGACGTATATGTAAATAACATTTTTGATGGATGGTTGGTTGGTTGGTTGGTTGTCACTGGTCAGCATTATCACTCTGTTATGATTACTGTCATCTCCAAGGTGGCCTTGGTCATTTAATTTAAGGTGCTTCCACACTATATCAAAACATCGTTAGATAACGAAATTGGTTATAAGTTTGTCGTACAACTTGTAATGTAACGGCTTATATGTAATGTAAAATGATATGTTATGTTGTATAAATAGGCTATAACACGTTTTGTGATATAGAATTGGTATCAGAAATTTCCTTAACAATATCCCCAGGGACGGTGTCCGTTATCACGTCCGATGGACGTAACATTGTGGTAAGCCGTGCAGATTTCACCTGGAAATATGGAATACAGAACCAGTGGAATTTTAATTTTTGTCACATTTTGAATGTTGTGTATATTGCAGGGGACGTTAAAGGGTTTTGACCAGACGATAAACGTGATTCTCGATGAAAGTCATGAACGTGTGTATAGCACGACGCAGGGCGTAGAGCAAGTCGTGCTGGGTTTATACATCATCCGTGGCGATAACATGTAAGGGACTGTTTAAGTATTACAGGAGAGGTGGTTGTCGGGGCCTACATTGCAAGTTCATATGCCATAATGGCATATGAACAGTCCGTAACAATTGTTAAAATCGGGCGTGAATTTTTTTTCATTTCAGAGCCGTAATAGGAGAACTGGACGAAGATTTGGATTCCCGGTTAGATCTATCCAGCATTAAAGCCGAACCTTTAAATCCAGTGGTCCACTGATTATGGCCGTAATTATTGCAATTGCCTTGGGTGCTAATGCGGAGAAAATTAAAATTGTTAAGAATAATAAGATGAATTCCAGAAATGACAAGAGGCTTGGAAGTACCCATCACCACTAATTATTTGTTGGAAAAGTCTTTGCAATTTTCCCATTTGTCTAACTATTGTTGTTTTTTGAATAATTCATTGTATTTAAATAAACATAAGACTTTTTACTCGGTATATTTTTTGAGAGAATGAACAAAGCCTTTCCCAAGTTGTTTGTTAAAAGAGTTTGGGGTTTTTAATTATTATTTTAAAAGGATTTACAAGAAAGAATAAGATAAAAACTTCTGTTACCTTGCATGAGGTTCCATACTAAACTGGAAAAGCTGTTTCTTTAAATCGAGACATTATTATCAAAGTGATGGAATTTTTGGATTAAGGAAATGGCACAGCTATAAGACAATCGAATAGTCTTCCTAAAAATAGTTCAAAATTGTAGGAATTCAATTTAACAATGATGTTTAAGTCACAACTGTATGACGTGGGAGTATTCTCCTGATTGTGGGAAGATCCCCTACCCAATGGCATCATGATATGCTGATCGTAGGGTACCGAGTTCAATTGAATTGTAATAATTAAATTGTGTGAGAAAAATATCAGAGTTTCAATCCCCACTAATCTCCTTTCATGAGATTTGGATAGAAAAACCGACTGCCCCATATTTAGAAGGTAAGTCCAAAAAAATTACCACAAGAGATTCAAATTACCACAAGAGATTCGGAGTTCTGCGATCCGCTCGTTTAGGCAGGCTTCCAGCATTTTCTCCCGCAAAACATGCATAGAGTGATTCGAGTCAACATTTTCACAAAGATGTTTATATATTTGAGCTTCAATTAGCTAATACAGAATCTGGAAAAAAGAAAAAGCACACATTCTTTGAAAAAAAAACTTATCAAATGTATACAAGTATTCACTTCACTGATCACGAGTTCTTAGCAGTCGTATATAATTATAATACGGTAGTAATAAATAATAATTAAAAAATGACAGCAATTTTTTTTTGCATAAAATGAGAGGAATGGATAGCAATCAATCGTAATAAGTACAAATGTATACCAAGAGGCACAACATGGTTTTATATTGAACTAGAATATGAGAATCGAGATTCTCGTAAGCACACATCTAAAGGCCAGTGGAACGGGCATTACCCGAGGCATCTAGACACGGCTTACGAACCGATTCGTTAAATTAAGTTTTAACTAAACGACTAGACTGAACTAAAAGCTTGCTTCTCGTTGCTGTGGCATTTTCCCCATGAAACATTATTTATAAATCTATTTAATACTTTTATATGTAAACAATGACTTAATAAGAGGGCAATTGCATCGCAATTCGTCTAATAATAACAATGCTATAAATGAGATGCAACTGACTCGGGACTGAACTATGCTAATGGCTCAACTAGCAACATGAATTAACAATGAAATAGAATTGCATTTGAAACATTTCACGTACATTTTGCCTAACATCAGAGAAAAATTGAATGAAAAGAGAAAAGGAAGTATATAGATAAGACGTGTTTGCACCAAATGCAAGTTTTGATGTGTGACCTTGGTTCAAGTATATGCCAAAACATTAATTACACCTTTACCCAAAAATCAAACCAAAATGATGATTAAGTTTTCGGGGAAAATAAAAATAAGTTGAGAGAAATTTGGATTATACTCATGCACATAAACTTATTAACATATGGGACCAATACAATATCAATAAAAAGGGATCTAAGCAATATTTTACAGCTTCAATACACATCATGCATAGATGAGGCAATTTATTGCAAAGAAATGGTCACAATTTTCACTTATTCAGGGCAAGATTTACGTTGGCAAACTCCTCCAATTTCGTAAAAATTCTTGTATCCTTATTATTAGTTTTCAATTTTCTATGAATGGAAGAATCAAACCCAGTATTTTGAATTGAATCAAATTAATACGATAACAACAAGCATTTTGTGCAAACGGCCAACAGAGCAAATAGATTTCTCCCCAAGTGATAAACGAAAGGTCATTTACGACCACAGAACTAACCCATGGTCATAACTAACCCTTACTTGACCCACAGAAAGCCAAACAATGACCAGACAACTATTACGAATATTACTTGTTCCAAAACCACGAAGGCAAAATCTGTTCATGGTATACGCTTAGGCCTACTATGAGCCAAGGATTATTACCGACCACAAATTATTATTACAGCAGTATGTATATAAGCCTACACAACAGAATTTTTGAATCGAAATGACCAACACGGCATGAAATATGTTGAAATATATATATTTCCCTACAAATCAGTACAGAAATTATGGTTCATTTTGCAGGAAAATATTCTGCAAAGAGTTGTGGTGGCTTTAGCCCTTAGAAGCCATCATACAGGATTTTTTTTCTGCAGAAATTTTCAGAATTAAAATGATGAAAATCTGCAGAACAAAATCTGGCATAAATGTTCTGCAGAAAAAAACTAAGCATCACTAGCTTCTAGTGTTTCTACTGCATATTTTTAAAGAGACAGTCCCATTTTGAAACAAGTTCATTTAAGGAAAAAATAGAATGAAAAATTTGGAAAAGGCATGGAAATTGCAATTTCATTTGAGCCAACCAATCATTAAATGAAATGCACTGAATACATGGATTTGAATGAAAACAGAAAGCCCAAATTGGTGCAAGTTCACTGACATGCACTGTGTAGCGCCCTCTACTGGATAAAAGGCATCAGTTCTTATTGTACACGTAGACACGCATGTCCTTGAGGGCGCCACCAACTTTCAGTGCCAGCTGAAATTTATGGAAAAATGGTGCTTAACCTGTATTTTGAAAAAGATGTGATTTCCTCGATATGGAAACTTTGCTGCAATTATTATTGTCACAGCCATGCATATCTAGTTAGTATGAATAACTTAAATATCCCTTGTTACAAAGTGGGATTTTCCCTTTAAAGCTTACATTTCTGCAGAACATAAATGTAAATTATTCTGTAAAAATTTCTCAACTCAATTCTGAAATGCATATTCTGCATAAGTAGGTACCAGTATCATTATTTCTCCCACGGGATACCTTTATTTTGCATCTCAGTTGCTCTTAGAATCCAAAGAGAATTTTGTCCAAAAAGTGAAATATTTTTCACACACCCCTGAATTAAATACTGCAAGAAAAGCAGTACATTCTTAAATGATTTCAAAGAAAACACTGAAACGGGACAAAACCATTAAATGCAGTTAACTTGTAATTAAGTTCAACTTTACGCAGTAACTTCATTTTAGACCCTTTTCATTATTTCTGCACTCAATCCCACGAGGGCGCCAGTGATAATGTCCTATTCATAAATTACAAGACAAACTAAGTCAAAGAATCTGACAAACAGATCAGATGTACTTTTTTGCAAACAAAAGCTTGGGTGCAATTTTTAGGGATCGGCTACTTAATACTCGAAAACCTCTAACTAGTTCCTTTAGAACGAGATATAACTATTCCTAACTTCGGACTACCGTTTAAGTCGACAATTGACATACATCACAAGAATTGAATGCATGAAAAATGCCCATTTCCAAAGATTATGTACAAGTATACGAATTGTAAATGGATAAATAGACAGAAGTTACAAGTCTTAAAACGAGAAAAGAATTCAAGAAGTGATTAGTGTGGAAGAGGTGGAAAAATTGCCCACACATACACATTTCATAGATTAAAAATAGTTATAGCGAGATCGAGAGATGGAAACAGGAGTGAGAAAATGAGATTTTATCACATTTCACTTTCAAATACTAATTTAAGCTATCTGCAAAAAAATTATATTTTTTTCCGTTAAAAAGCTCATATTGACTAGATTCGAGTAGCAGCGGGAGGCATTTCATTCGTTTAATGACCAATTAAGGGAGCAATCGGACAATTACGGAGCAAAATAAGAGGAATTCAACGTGTTCCCACCAGTGCATTTCCAAAAACCACCACTGGTGGGCGCTGCGTTTGCTCCTCTCTTAACCGTGACGAGACTGCCAGTTCGATTTATGAAGGAGAAAAAGCAATCTCGAGATTTGGACACAGCAATTTGGTTGCCTTTTTACCAGTATTACCCACACTTTTACATTCCTGGCGTTATTTTATTAATTAAAAAGTTAAATTAATTTTCTCAGATACGTTTCTTAAGAAGGTCATGAATATTATAAATTTGATATCGAAGTGAGGAATATCTTGGGAATGTTTCAGTCAGTCGAGTGGAAGTGTTTAAATATAGGAATACAACCTTTTCCCAAATTCTATAATGCCATCATAAGAGGGACATAACCAATTCTAATTTTACAATTGACGACCTGAGATAAAAAAACCACACGAGTCCAGATTTCTTGTTTTGACAAAAATGCTATTAAATTGAGACTTACTGCATAAAAATTAGTTATTTTAAAATACTGAGCTTAATAATTTTTAAAATATAAACTTGCACTTTGGGAAATTGGGATACACCTTCACATTTTGGTTCCCTCGAAGGAAATCTACTTGTTTTGAGTCTTACCTTAACCTCATATCCAAATTTGGGTACTAAATTCCCAAAATCTTATACATATAGTGGCATTTTTCACCTTCAGTGGTCAAAATGAAATTTTGTTGCTCCCAACACTTTAGCTATATGTAAATATCTCATTTTCAGCAAAAGTGAACTCATGTGGTTTCTGATCTCTGACTGAAACGTTTCCAATGAATTAATTCTCTTGATCTATTCTATAGATAATTAAATACTATCATTTCTCCAAAATATTACAAGCAAGGCCTATAGTCAGCGGCGTAGCAAGGGTATAAGTGGTTCGGGGCAGGTACCCAAGCAGAAGCACTTAAAATTCTTGTAAATTCATGTACTTAATAAAATTTAAAAAAAAAATGGCGCCGCAGGCGACTTTTTAGCCCAAAAACACTCAAAAAGAGCTAAAAATTGCCTAAAGTAGGCCTACTATTTATTCGAGGGGTGGGCATCAAAATTTGGGCCCCTTCAAAGTGGGGGCCCGGGGCGGGCCGCCCCCCCTCGCTACGCCACTGCCTATAGTATCATTTTGGAATTGTGACCACCTCATGAGGTGGTCACCTACCCCGAGAGGTAGTTCGCTATTAATCCTAACCAGTGCACTTATATTCTGACAGGTCTAAGCAAGTCTAGACCTGCATAAAAAGGGGTTGAGGGTACCGGCATTAATACTTCAGCTATGAACATAACATTTCAAGCTGATATGTATTATTTTGCTTTGATATTATGATATATCAGACAGTGATTGTGACCACATAGAATATATGCACTTGTGACGTGACACGGCAGCTCACTAGAAAAACCTGATAATACGGTATAACCATTTTTACGATAAATGATATGGGCACAAAGTTATGGAAGAGGCCATTGCGAATTATACGGGACATTCATTTACGCCTATTATACACAGAATGGTATATTTATTGCAGAGGGTGCCACTGGGCTTCCCACAATGCATCTCGGCTGTGGATATTTTGGCATTTTGGCATTTGACGTGCGAAGTGTAAAAGAAAATAAAAGTTTGGAAATTAAAACAAAATGGCGACCTTGTTTACCGGTGTCCTAATAGTGTGCAAGGATCGAGCTAGTTGTCCTATAATTTTGGTGTTTTTTACACGTTGGAGGATTTCTCGAAATCGCGTGGGATCTGGGCGTAGTCACTGGAGATATGTTGACCAAGCCCTGAAAAATAAACAGAATAAACTGCCTTAGTAAGAATAGTTAAAAGGAAATAAAACCCTTCAAAAACTATATGTCAAACGA
The DNA here is from genome assembly GCA_034700285.1 of Proteroiulus fuscus. Lineage (NCBI taxonomy): Eukaryota > Metazoa > Arthropoda > Diplopoda > Julida > Blaniulidae > Proteroiulus > Proteroiulus fuscus. The sequence goes on from JAQIXP010000983.1 coordinate 14,161, forward strand.
TGTAATAGTTAGTGAGAACACACTCCCCTAGTTATTTTATTAAAATTGAAATGTAAATTAAAAACTAAACTTTTCTTTTGACCAACATTTTAAAAAAGGCTATACCTATCCTTCCCAGCATGCATCGCTCCCCTCATTCAGTTGGTAAAAGCACCAACTCAGTGAGGGGAATGATGCATGCTGGGAAGGAACAGCCTAGCCTTATGATGTCGGGCGATGGAAAAATTGAATTTTCATTTCTAATTAAATAACTAATCCAAAAACAACTGTGAAATTTTAGGTATAATGCATCTTCTCTCACAAATACATTATTTGACATAAAAGTTTTTTGTAAGGTTTTACTCTCCTTTTAAAAAAATGCTAGTGTTATACAAAGACAAGCAAAAGTTAATGCACATTCAAGGCAATATATCCATTGATCTTGAAAAAAAGAAAACAAAAATTGCAGAAAGTTTGCAAACCGAATCATCATACGAATAAACAAGTGCCAATTATAATATATATAATCAAATCAAATCAAATCAAATGGATCAGCAGGCAATGAAAACGATGGGCACATCAAATTCTGAAAAACCACTGGAAAAAGTCAAGATGAATAATTGATTTATTCAAACCTTTCTATAAAATGTCATTGCGGATTTAAAAGACGGAGAAAGGGCAAGTATCACAAACGCACACACAGAGATGTGACAGGAAGAACCTACTTTTACGAACAATTTTCACTTAAGATTTGCAATTTCTTAGCATTAATTTAAGGGAAAGTCCCACTTTGAAAGAAGTGGGTTGTAGAAGGAAGAGCATGAAAACAGAAAAATTAGGATAGGCATGGCAATTCTAATTTGATTTGAGCCCACTAATCAATAAATAAAATGTCCCGAATACATGGATTTGGTTGAAAATTCTAAGCCCAAACACGCGCCATTTTATGGACAGTATGTAGCGTCCTCTACTGGATAAAAGGCATCAGCTCTCATAAAACAAGTAGACAAGCACGTTCTTAGAGGGCGCCACCAACTTTCAGTGTCTGCTGAAATCTGTGGAAGAATGGCGCCTAACATGTTTTGGCAAACGTCTTGATTAGAAAATTTTGTCAGAATTTTTTGAAATTACCTAATTTTTCACACATCCTGCTTGCTTTTTTTCTCACATTATTTTTAAATATTCAAATTTTTCACATCTGTCACATCCCCAGTATCACAGCTGTCAGGTTTTGGGCCAATAGATATCAGCTCTGATATGCTGAACCATGGTTAAAACGGTCAAAATAACATGGGCCAATGACAGTTTTAGGATAAAACTATGGATTAATTTAGATTCGTCTTTTTATTTTGTTATTGTGTTAGAATATTTTAATTAGATCAAATTCTAAACTAAGTGTGTTACTCGGCCTACTATTAGATCCTCATCCGAGTTCAACTTTCGAAAAGGAAATGGGCAACTAGTTTGGAAAGGAAGCTTGCACACACGTAAAAATACTTAAGCGGCAAATAAAGCACAGCATAATGATATTCCCAAACTTGCTTCAATGGCAAGATGCAATTTCACCAGAAACCTATTTGTAACCAATGTCATATTGGTACCGGTCCTTTTCAGCACAGGCAAATTATGGTACAAATGGCATGAGAACATCTAATAGGACACAGATTCTTAATTATTGAGAGGAGATTTTACTCATTTTAAAAAATATTTTAAAAGTAATGTAAGCTATAACTGAATCCAAGGAGATTATTAATTGTATTTTTCCTGACTTTTCCCTCATTCTAATTTTTCTAAAAAATAATGCATAATGATTATTTTGAAAGCCTTGGTGGTCGAGTGTTTACTCTCCTGCCTCACAATCAGAAGACCTGGGTTCAATTCCCAAGCTCGGTTATCTCGATCATGGTATTCCATGGTGGTTCTGCAGTTTGTTTTTCCACAATTCTTCAGTATACTAAACTAAAGCTTTTCTGCAGTTAATTTTTAAGTAAGATGGCAATGAAACCACAAACAACAGGTGCTTATGAATATTAAAACTACAGTTTTTTTTAAGTTTCTCAACAGATTTTTTTGAAAAATTTTTCTGTAATGACTGTAAAAATTTTTTTTAGTTATTCTGCAAAATGCAACAGTTCCTACAGTTTTTTTTAAAAAAGTAAAACTGCAATAAAATAATATAAAAAAGAAAAAATAGGCCTACACCAGTTTTTTTCGGCCATCAAAACTGCTCCATTTCTCAACTTTTCTGCAGTTTGTTCCATAGTACAACGGATTTACTTTACTTATTTTCGCCGGGAATTAACCGAAGAAATATAAACATTCAAATTTAAGGCTACTTTTGAAAGGAATTTGAACGAGTGTACCTGTGTCCTATTTTAAGCAACAATTAAAGTGCAACATGAATGCGCACGACTCGAACACTCATGCACACGAAAAAAGAGTACGCACGACGTAGGCCAACCAATATTGATCCCATCACCAGCAGAAATATGGACATAAGTGTATGCAAATACACACAAATACGCATATATATATACGTCCAATGAACGACAGATTCACAATATAGCTTACGTAGCATTCTCACAATAGATTACCGGCAGTGAAACAAATTGTACGTAAATAGTCTAGCACATACCACCACCAGTTGGCTTACATGGAGAAAGCACCCTAGTGAGATGGCATGAATGCTTGTTGTTTACAGGATAGTACAAACTGCCCCGTGGCAGCCTTGCGGCATGAGCGGATGTGCCGTTACATTGGTCGTAGGGAAGATGGGAATGTGAGTTCGTCGACAATGGGCGCTCACTGCCTAGGAGCAGAGGTTCAAAGGCAAACGTACAGAGGAGGAAAAAAGAACGACAAAAAGGAGAATGATGCCGGGTACAGAACAAAAAAACGGAAAAAAATAATGCGTTGGGGTGGTGGGGGAGCGCAGGGCGCTACAAAGCGGGGAAGGGCATGTTACTCGAAGACGGATCGAAAGACCCCGGTGAAGACAAAATTAAAAAACAAACCTGGGTGCGTCCAAGTATAACTAAACTTCACATTTTCGAGTGTCATTTATAATAGTTCCAGGCAGTGGGGCTGCCTCGTGATTGCCCTATTGCCCTTGAATAACATTTTTGTAAATTTCCCAGTCTGGATTTCGGTCCAAAAATCATGATTTTGACAAAACCTGGAGTTACAAGATCCTAATTCTATGAAATTTTAATTTCCAGTCTAAAAACGATGGTTCCAAAATCACGATTTCCAAAACCACAATTCCATGAAAATTACTTTGGTTTCAAAAAGCTCGATTTTTGTGCCAAAAAAAACGCCCAAAATTTGTCAATAGTCTAGATTTTTTACCCTCAAATAATCTACACTATTTTGTTAGGTGGTTTTGATCTTAAGCCGAAAGGCAGGTGGGCGGTGAGGTGGTGAAGTTTATTAATGTAAGCCAGGCTTAAACCGTTATAAATTTACCAAATTTTATACGAATTAAAAGGTATAAATATGAAACTGTATAAAATAATTGAAATTTTGGTAGTGACGTGTTCCTAATACTTGAACGCCCCAAAATATATCTTTGTATGTTTTTTTTCTGTAATTACGTTATATGGTGACGGATTTGGTAATAGTCAAAATATTTCAGTGAATTACACTATAAATCATCCGTTCAGGATTCAATAAACTACAAACCTTTCATAAAATAAATAAGATTAGAAAAGTGTGACCTCACCTTGGGCATCGTTGAATTTCTTGGGTTTGTGCTCTCCTACATTAACCTGTGGTCAAAGTAATAACAATTGCATCATTTTAGAAATAATTTTTTAGACAAGCGTCTATTACATACTATAATGGAGACTTTGAAATAAAAAATCTAGATTATTTAAAAGTTAATTTATTTGGCCCATAATCGTGATTTTTAAATCACAATTTCTGTTTAATTCCGAGGCAACGCCTTGAAAAGTACGATTTCATAGTTAAATCCAAGTTTGGAAATTATGATTTTGACAATATCCCAATTTCATAAATCACGATTTCATCCAGTTTGCATTTTGTCTCCAATTAATAGCCACAAAATCACAATATTGGCATTATCATGATTTCTGAAGTCGTGATACCATAAAAGTTTGAATTTAGCTATGAAAAACCATAATCAGGGTGTCTGGCCAGATCCAGTAACAAATTTCCATGACATTTCCAGGTTTTTCAGACCAAACGAAAGTGATTTTAAACTCATTTTTACTGACATATGCAATTAAAACTGCAATATTTGGCAACTTCTCTGGGCCACACCCACAAATTCAATTTTATTTCCGACCCAAAAATATTTTTCATGGCCTGCAGGCAAAAATCTGAAGGCCTTTATACATTACTGCAAAAAAATGACAGAAAATGGCGCCGCAAGCGTTCTTTTTTGCTCAAAACCACTCAAAAATGGGCTAAAAACCACCAATAGTGCCTAATTTTCCATTTTATTTGGATTTTCCAGACACAGATTAAATTTCCATGACATTTCCAGACACTACTAATTTCCATGACATTTTCAGGTTTTTCAGACGGCCAGACACTGCATAATTTCAAAATCTCATTTTTTATTAGCATTGTTTCAGAAAACAAACTTAAGATTTTAAATAAATCCAGATTTTTTGCTTCAAAGAATCTCAATTCAAATTATTCCTGTAAGGGGAATATCGGTTCAATTTTACCTTGTGGATGTCTTCGTTACTCAGTGATGTTAGCATTTTATTAGGCGCAACGGGTGGCTGGTTGTTCCGAACTCCCTTCCAATGAATGTTGTTGGCCGCAGCCGCCATGCTGCTCAGGGAAGTATCGCTACAGTGGGTGTGAATGGCCAGCGACACCGGATGCTTAGTTTTCTCCAGCATGTTTCGGCTTTGATAGTCGCGATGCTCCTGAAGCCGATGCCAGCGCGCCTCTTCGTCGAAGGTCGATTCTTCTACAAGAGAAAGCCTAGTTAGGCACGAATCAAAATCAGGGTTGCCACGTATATTTCAGTTTTGAATTCCTGGAATTACTACGTATCACTATATTCAAAGTTTTCAAAGTTCATCTTTGTTTCTTAACTATTACAACACTTGTACAAAAAGGGTGCATCAGTTTCGACGTTCTTAAAATGAGGTTAACTTTAGATTTGTTTTACTTTGTATTAGTTATCATGGAAAGGAAGGAAGGATAAATATTACTTTTACTACAAGGCATTTCCCGAAGCGTGGCAAACCCTGTACAAGGGAATAGCTACGGAATCACCCAATCCGAACACTATATACTTGAAAGATCCAGAAGGACTTCCCCCAGGAACTCATTCGGCCGATAAATGTCGTAGCTCCAGACGGTGATTTCCAAATAACGCTTCTGGAGTTCCTCCGGCGATATGTTCGGGTACACCATGGTCTGTTTCCACTCTGGATTGGAACTGTGGCTGAAGTAACGCGTGCGCCTTTGATTTTCAACACTTCAAATGAAAAGAGAAGCATAATTCGCACGATTCATACTAAAATGACACTGCGCTTGTACTGGGCTCTCACAAACTTTGATTCCAAATCGATTATTTTTAAAATAAAATAAAAATTTTGTAGAATCATAGCCAATATCGTGATTTCGGAATCACAATTTTTAGACCAAAATCCAAATTGCAACGTGAAAAATCTTTCCCAGGATTTGCCAAGTTTTTCCAGATTTCAGGAACCCCATACATGGTAGCAAATTAGGGTTAATGCTTACTTCCGTCCTGGCAACAAATAACACTTGACGAAAGGGTCAGGCCTCGCCTCCTCCGTGTCCCTAGTCGAAGTCAGATTTCTAGCTTGAATGATGGTCACATACAAAATTTGTGCCTTGATGTCGTAGCAAACTTGCAACTGACAACATTTAAGAAAACAACACAAAAATTAGCAATTAACATTAACAGAAAAACATTTCAGGAAAAGTGTGAAATAAGTTACTGCTCACTTGCATTTCCCCAAGAAATTTTTCTTGCTTGATATTCCCCTGTAAAACCGGAGACAAATCCTGAATTTTACAACTCTGGATCTAGTTAGGATTAAGTTAGTAAAACTTGATACAAAGCAGAAAAGTAAGACATATTACCACCACCTTAACATGGTTCATTGGCCTTTCGTGCTTCGGTGATAAGGACCCAAAGGACTGTGGGGTAGGAAGGCTCGGTGAATTGGAAGGACTGTGAACCGGGGACATCATTTGCCCCGAAGGAGGGTTGGATCCCCCGAGGCCACCTAAGGCCAAATCCCGACGACTCCGGCGTGCTAAGACAGGTGGCGGACCTTCGTTTTCGGTATCATATCGCTGGTAATGATGTCGTGGGGAATTATTTGGATACATTTCTGAATTTCCCAAAAATAAAAATACATTTTAACAAGGATGTTGACAGATGTTACCTACTTTTTGAAATTTTTTTCACATTTTCCACATCTCAATCGTGTACTTGTAACACATTTTTCCCTTTAATTTTTTATTATTATTTTTTATTATTTATTATATTATATAATTATTATATTATATATATTATATTATTATATATATTTATTATTTAATAGTGATTCTGGCATTTTTCAGCTTCAATGGTCAAAATGAGAAACTTTTTCCTATGTTACCACAACTTTTCATTGATTTAGTTTTGAACACATTATAGCTAAAATTTTATGTAAATATCTCATTAAGGGGGCTGTCCACACTTTTTAGAGCATACATGCTCCTATGGGAATTTCCATGTTAAATTAAAATTTCTCAATAATGGCTAAACATAAATCGATGGGGTTTGATTT
>JAQIXP010000984.1:0-20915 GCA_034700285.1 Proteroiulus fuscus
AAATTTCCCCCAATTTGCAAATTTCCCCCAATTTGCAAATTTCCCCCAATTTGCAAATTTCCCCCAATTTGCAAATTCCCCCCAAATTGCAAATTCCCCCCAAATTGCAAATTCCCCCCAATTTGTAAATTCCCCCCAATTTGTAAATTCCCCCCAATTTGTAAATCTCCCCCAATTTGTAAATCTCCCCCAATTTGTAAATCTCCCCCAATTTGTAAATCTCCATCAATTTGTAAATCTCCCCCAATTTGTAAATTTCCCCCAATTTGCAAATCTCCCCCAATTTGCAAATTCCCCCCAATTGTAATTTGCAAATCTCCCCCAATTTGTAGGCCTAAATCTCCCCCAATTTGTAAATCTCCCCCAATTTGCAAATCTCCCTTAATTTTTCCCCGAATTTGCAAATTTCTCCCAATTTGCAAATTTCCCCCAATTTTCAAATTTTCCCCAATTTGCAAATCTCCCTTAATTTTTCCCCGAATTTGAAAATTTCACCAAAATTGCAATTCTGCAATTTTGGGGAAATTTGCATTAAAATTGTGTTCTGAAGGAATGTGACTTCTTAATATTATCTGCAGAAACATGACGTTCTTCTGCATAAATCATGATGACGCTTACTTTTCTGTAGAATATTAGTGACATTTATTTTACAGAAATCCCTCATTGTATTTCTGAAAATAATTTCTGAATAATCTTTTTTCTTTCTTTCTAATAGAACGAAGCTTTTGTAAGAGCTTTTCAGAAATGAGGTTTAATAAAAATGGAACCAGCAAATGCTGTTCTTGTTAATGTGCAGAAATTAGCAGATTAAGCTAGAAATTAGTTACAAACGATTGTGTTATATATTAATGATTCTAACTATAATTTATTATAATACATTAAACTGGTGAGTTGTATGTGAAATGTGAGTATTATGAAAGATTAGATACACAAGTGTTAAAATGTAATAAAAGTGTATGACTGGGAGGGAAAAAATGTGAAAACATAATAATTTGTAATGTGATAACTTGTGGTTTTGATCCTTCTAGCATTTTTTTTATAGGATATAGAAATCATTTTTAACAGTTTTCTATGATTGCAACGTGTTTTCTAGCTGTTCGTTTTGTTATAGTGTATATAAAAAATTACTATTTATTATGTGATTTTTAAAATTTCCCAATTTCCATTTTTTAAACAAATAGATTGAAGAGCAAACCAAAGGAAAAAAGTTTGAGGAGGAAATTAAGGCAGAACAGGAAGAACGCAAACAACAAAACGAAGAACTGAAACAACGGAAACAAGATTTCAAGGAGAAAGCAGCAATGTTTGAGCAAGCAGCCGTGTCTTAATTGAATTGGGTGAAGAGTTTTAATCATTTCTTATACTGGCTTAATTTTTTCATAAAAATTGACACTTTCGGTTAGAATGTAATTGAAAGTGTCTATTTTGATCAAAAAAATAATTGAGTCAGTTATAATATAATCCAGTTCTTTATTTGTAAAGGAGAGAGAAAATCTTAATTAGTCCTTTGCTACTTTTGGTTTTTTTATGCTATGAAATGTTTATTAATCTTTCTTTACTATTTAATTGTAGAGAAGTCAGTTATTTAAATGTGGATAAATTCGTTTTTTATATTTGTAAAAGCATAGTTTTCCTTTTATGGAAGATCTCAATTTAGTAGCAATTTGAGAATGCGTGTAAATTTGTTTTTATTTATAAATCTCTTAGGCTGGATTTTAAAATCTCTTTTCTTTTGTAAAAATACACAATTCGTTTCTTTTGAAAAGCTATGTGCAATATAATATTAATAATAAAAATATTTTTAAAATCTAATGTTGATGGATTAATGTTTGCCATAGACATTAAGAGTTAATACTGAAAAAAAATATTTTGTTTCTCTGTTTGCAGACGAGCCATTTATTTCTGAAAGCTTAAACTTTCATTTAGCCTAATCATTGCAGTAAAAGAATTTATTTATACAAGCTAGAGGGAGAATATAAAGAAAACTTGAATGTAGAATGACTCTAATGTAAGTATTCAAAAGTATTTCAAATTTTGTTCCAAGGAATTTCATCAATGATATTGTGACGAATGCAAGTCAGATTGATGAAATATGGACTAAAGGATGAATTTGAAAAATTGGTAAGAATAGGACCAATTTACAATATTTTTATTATAGGACTTAAATAGTATTTTTATCACCAATAATTTAATGATCTTGGGTCCTAAAACAGGGATTTTTGTAAAAGTAATTTTTGGACAGCCCCTAGGCGAATTTGCATAAATAGCTGGTATCTGGACTTTGCTTATGTGATGATCGATTCACTCAATTATGCAATTAAAACTTCCCTTTCTCCTTTTTTTCTCAAAAGCCATTTTTCATTTGTTCACCGATGGTGACTGTGCTCTACTTCTGATGGCTATAATTTATAATCATATATATTGGGCAATATCACCCAAATTTTGTTTTTATTTTAATTATTTGTATATATGTTCACTTGCATGATAGAAATTAGTTTTTTTATTTCCTGTATTTTTGTATTGTACATGTGCATTAATTTGAATGCTATATACCGGTATATGCATTTTTATGTTACATTTTGGGGGTGTGTATACACAAATGCGCTGCGAAAATTCAATATGTGTGTATTCTCTCTTTTAACTAACTTTGGTTTTTTTATTTATTTATTTTATGATTAGGGTATGCAGCATAACAGCAAATGGCTGACTGGACTCAAATTATGGGTAAGATTAATCTTTTGATAAGGAAATCCGGAAATATAAGGTAAAAGTATTGGACAAAGGTCGAAGAATGATTTTGATTGGCCTTTGTATTTATATAAATGAATGCAGTCTTTCAAACAAATATTTTAATAATCCGTTGAAACTGTCATGATCAAGAATAACAGATCTATTACCCTGACTCACCATGAGTGTTTTGCTAGCTATCCTGTTACTGTTTAGGTATTCCTACTAAAAATGCACTGGTGCCCTATAAGTAGTATTCCAAATAAAATTATTTATTGTCAAAGCACCATAACACGAAACCATTGTATTATGACATACTTTGACATTATATGTCTAATATGTGGCCAGGTGAAGTTACACAGAGAGGGGGAGGGGAAGCACAGGCACCCACCTTCCCCAAATGCCTCATTTAAGGCTTTTTTTTGGCTCCCAACCACTCCCAAGACTACTTTTAACCCCAACATCCTCCCCCAAACCACCTTCATGGAACAGAGCCTGAATGTGGCTGAAGGTCGAGAGCTACAACAAATCAAGCAGTAAGCATGTTAGCCTAAAGCTCATCTTGAGGTGAGAGGGATTATAGATCAGTTTCACTTTGAAATAGTTTATAAAATAAAGTGTTACTGTAAGTAACTAAAAGTAACAACCAAGAGAACTGCATTGCCAGCGAGGTTATATTTCATTAATTCTGGCATTATTTTGATTAATTATTTACATATATTCTGAAAACAAATCGGTCAAGTCTTTTTATTGATTCTGATTAATTATCCCTGATTAAAAACTTTAAACAAATTTATTAATTTAATTTATCCTTTTAGAACATATTAGGCAACCTGCATTAAATTCCTCTATTTTGTCCTTCGGCAGATTCTGAACCTCACTGTGCCTGCTAAAGATGATCAACTTCATACGGGTAAGGGAAATTAATTAGGCACACTCGTTTTCAATTATCACTTCATCATCTAACCTCGTGTTTACATTTGTTTCATTATTGTAATCTCCCAGGTGGACAGATGCAGCGAGAATGGCTTGCTACAGTTTAGCAGCGTGGCTGATTTGACCAGGTGATATACAAAATTTGCTCTGCTATTTATCAGTGAATTAATTTTTCTAAATCTGATGCCTACTGTACTTACCTTTAACAGATCGGACACGCTAGTTACAAACAGCAAGGAGTTCAGCAGGCAATTAAGGTTGTATTGACTCTAGTTAAATGTAGGACGTAACACTTGTGTAAAGACTTTTGTATTGATACTTTTCAGGCAGCTAGTGGTGAGGACTGGGCACTCCCACTTAGCCAAGGATGGACACGTTTCTCACTTCGCTCAGAACCAGTGACGACCTTATCCGATCAGGTAATTTGTCAAATTTCAACCACACTGTAGGCTAGCTACCGGTATCAATTCATAAGTTTTTGATAATGGGTTTTCGTGTTTTTTCGTGAAGCTGCATGGTGACTGACGATGATGAACGCTCTGATCGGTTGCTGCGAGGGATAGCCTAGCATTCAACGGATATTTCAGGTTGTATTAAATCTAGTTTAATGCTGTACTCAACACTTGTTTAAACATTTCTTCCTTAAATACTTTTTCAGACCGGCGTGATGATGGAAGACCCGATCGGTGCTGAACCAGTGACGACCTTATCCGATCAGGTAATTTTAAAAATTTCAACCACACTGTACCGGGAACAATTTATAACTTTTTGATAATGGGTTTTCGTGTGTTTTTTCGTGAAGCTGCATGGTGACTGACGATGATGAACGCTCTGATCGGTTGCTGCGAGGGATATCATGGCATTCGACGGATATTTCAGGTTGTATTAAATCTAGTTTAATGCTATACTCAACACTTGTTTAAACATTTCTTCCTTAAATACTTTTTCAGACCGGCCTGCTGATGATGGAAGACCCGATCGGTGCTGAACCAGTGACGACCTTATCCGATCAGGTAATTTAAAAAATTTCAATCACACTGTATCGGTAACAATTTATAACTTTTTGATAATGGGTTGAATCCTGGCATTCATCAGACCATAAGGTTGTATCAACTCTGATCTTAAAAAATAAATGGATACATTTTTTAATATTATTAAATTTTAGTATGTTTCAGGCAGTTGTTGACGGTGATCAACATCTACGAGGGATGGAATCTTTTCGCACATTGGCAACTTGGTCCATCGCCACACCCAAGAAGTGGTAAGTATTTTCCAAAATAATTTTTCGATTAAAAACACCTGTAAATCTTATATCAGTAACGTTAATGGCATAAGGTTAAAAATATATCAACTCTTTTATCTGATTAATAGAAACCTAAACACTATTTTAAAATGAATATAAAGTTTTATTTTATTTTTTTACAGCGATGGAGCCACGACGCTCGAGTGCTGCTTGTCAACAATTGTTTGAGGTTGTATCTTATCCAGTTTTACTTTGATGAAACAAAAATTTAGTTTTTTTTTATTACTATTATCTACAGTTCGCGATCCGTAACGTCCGATCATGATCCAACGTAGCTCCAACGGCCGCACCGTTTGCATTCTAACGCAGTTCTTCTTCCCTCTTAACCTAGCTTATAACATGCAACCTTAAACTATACTAATCTTGGGGGACTAATTTGCATCACTGTTCTTGCACATTAGATTTCCATCTCAATGTGCTGGACAGTAATGCCACGCGCGGTATATGCATATTGTATTTATATTAGCTTCGAAAATGCAAATCTGTAGGCTAAATGAGTGCATTTGTCGTAGTGCATATTTAAACTGACCTATTCCATCGATTTTAGGTAGTACGACCCTCTTCCCCAGGATCAGCGTATATACAGAGGTCTGTGAACTGGGGAAGAGGCCTCTCCGATAGACTGCCACCTTGGTTAGGTGGAGAGGCTTAATCGGACCATTTGCCTAGTACTCGAAGGTAAACAGTCGAACTAAGAGCAGTCTATAGCTGTTAGCATGCAGTTTAATTTAACCTTTGATCGTGAAGTTGTTTTGGTTATGTTATAATTGACCTTTGATCTTTCCATAAGTTAATATGCATTGTCCAACATAATTTAAATTTTCGCGCCATGTATAAGAATGATGTAAGTTAGCCCCCATGTAATAGGGATAACGTTGAGAGATTCGTACATCACAGCACTGCTGATTTAGTGTCCCATAATTCCATAGTTTTAAAATCTGTTTGCTATTCAAAGAACACGTGCTCAGTGTTTGTAAACTTTAAAATGGACCAATCATGCACGGAATTCTATTAGCACGTGACTAATATCGACCAATTGATGAATGTGTGCACGTGATTGCTAAAAATTGCGTTTTACTACGAGCTCGTAATTTCATTATTTAAAGTGTGGTGTTTGTGAATTGAAAGGTTCGATATCTCCAAGTGAATTTTATAAGTGAATTATCAAGGAATTTGTGATAGATGTTATTACTTCTAGGCGTATGTCTCAACGTGATACTGTAGTTCATCTTGTAGCTGGAGGGTGAGTTTAATAAATCCCTTAAAATTCTAAAATAGAACAGCATATGTAAACAACATCGCGCGCATTGAAATTCCTGAGTTTTCCCGGTTGCAAGTTTTTAAGTTTTTTAGCTATACCCGTACATTAATTGTCGATATATTTATAATATTAAGGCCAACGTAATGTTTATTATGATAGAAGCCCTAATCCGATGATCCCAAAAAACGAAAGAATTGAAAGGCGGGCTATTTTCCATGTTCTGCGACCACTTTTCTTCAATGTCGACTACATGTAACCCCCTTTAAAAGTTTAATGTTCTGTTTATTAAACCGTTACCGGTACTGATGCAAAATATTGATTCGATCAATTGTCTTAATGTACTGGAATGAATCGGTCAAAATAAAAGTTAATTGCCTTCAAACTGTAGGGCTGCATGCCATGGCAAGGCCATCTATGCATGACCATATTCTTCGTCAGGTCAAGGATTGTCATGTAAAACAGGACAGAGGTCTACCTTCACTGATATTTGTATCAGGTGCCTTCAATTTGGTAGTGTCTTGCATGTCAAAAAATCATGCCTAAAGCTGGACCGGTACCCAAGAGAATTTTGTTACTAGACACCTTCCCCCATAACCTGGGGGGGAAGGGGGGGTTACTTTACTAAATAAAGGCCAAACCCTTGCCTAAACACCCCTAATTTAACCAGATCCAGTAGGCCTATATGGAAAATTGACCACAAAACAACATTTTTGATACAAAAGTACCAAAATTGAAATATTTTCAGATGGTTGCAATTTGACAGTTTTTGCACTTCTGTGAGATTGAATACGGTACAGATAATGCCTAAATTGACAGTAGGGTATTTCATATATCTAAATTAATCTTGGTCATTGCATTATACGTTTGCCCACACATATTATTGCCCTCCTGCACCTGCCCCAATTTGTTGAAGGTTTTGGAGGGGGTGACACTATAAACGTCACGTAGCCTGCTTTTGTTATTACAGCACGTAGACCCACAAGAGCCTACGTGCCAATACTGTAGAAGGAACATCCTCAGAATAACAGGGTGAAAACACTGTTCACCCCATAGGATTGTTTGTATCACTTGTTTTGCCTGCTTTGGAACCAGTTGAGTAGCCTCTAGGCTACTCCTAGAGTCTCCTAGAGGAGACTTGCACACCCAGGATTATATAAAATGTGCTCAACTTTCAAACCAGTCAAAATAGACAAGCCTCATGTTTAGGCTATACAAAATCATAGCTTGTTTACCAATGTTTATATTTTTGAGCAGTGCCTTTGTTGTTGCAATGTTTCAAGGTAATATGGTACAGTACCGGTAAGCTTACAGGTTTTGTTGGACCCGGTACTGTATGTAACTTGGCCTTTATGAAAACTATAAATTTGGTTTATCCTCAATGCTTCTTCGTGAGATTTTCATGTTGTAATCTTAGTAGGATCTAAGTCAATGGCAATTTTGTAACCTGGAAAGTAGTAGGCCTATCTAATGACTAATATTTTTGTTTTTGTTTTAAATAGTGCCGGTGGTACCGCAGGGGCTATCGTGACGTGCCCCTTGGAAGTGGTGAAAACTCGTCTCCAATCTTCTGTCGCCACATTCCAAAATCCAGCTCACAACCATCACCATGTCTATGTGCCGTCAATTGCTGCCAATGTCCAACCTCAGCCTCGGCTCCAGATCAGCACCTGTACAGCTGCTTACAGGTCACCTGACCTTTTGACTCTACAAGATGCGAATTGTAACGTGAATAGGCATACATCTATTGGAATATGGAAATGTTTGAGGTAGGAAGGACAATTATTGTTGTTTATCATATTTTATAGAACAAGCAATTTATGAAGCAACAGAGACTAACCCATTTCTGCAGAAATGTCAGATCTATGCTTAAAATTGTCTGTTGAAACATGATCTGCTTCAGCAGAAAGCGTGATGAATCTTATTTCTCTGCAGCAGTTCAGCACTTTAATTCTGAAATTGATTTCTGATGAAATTATTTTTTGCATATATACCTTACCTAGATGGAACTCTTGCAAGAAGCATACTTGCAAAGAATTATGCTTTAGTGATGTTACAAGCATATTATAAAGTGTGTGAAATGGCCTCATGGATGTGGCATCTATGGTTGTCTTTTTTAAAAAAATTGCCCTCGTATAGACTTGAACATCATATACTAATTCTGTATTAATCATCATAACCCTGTTTGCTATTACCCCTATATTAATAATCATCATTAATATTTAATAAGATCATCAGTTATTTGTTACTTATAAAATGCATCAGCAGTTATTTGATTAAGGATAACCTTGCGTGCATTAATGTCGTCCTATACTTAGGTCTACACAATTAATTAAGCATAGTAAGTTAAGTTAACTAATTTATTAATTGCTGTTTTTGTTGAAATTTGAATTAATATTTTACTCGTGGTTCAATATTGTGCTTATGTAATTATGTCAGCTGTTCAACAAGGTACTTGTTGGCTATAAGCCAAGATCAACATTATTAATTAACCAGATAAATGCATTCTTTCGCTGTCTCTCTTCCTATTAATTCATGACTGCACTAGCATATCTCAAGATATTCTCTGAAATATTCCACCTAGTAAATGTATATGGAAGCCAATGAAAGTTTAAACTGCTTGGATTCGAAAGGAAATTAAATGCATTTGAATGGCTTTTTCGGATAAAATCTGGCTTTAGAATTTTTTGTAGGAAATTCTTCTTTCTATGTATGCACTCGTATTCATTCAGTTGAAAAAGTGAACAATATTTGCAGAAAATTGTGCAGGCATAGTTGTTTATTGATAAACATTTTGGGTGCTATAATATCAACAAAATGCTTGATTCAAAATGGACAGTGTGAACATATTTTAAGTGCAGTTGTAATGCTATGCAGCTATCACCATATCTGTAGGCTACACTAAAATTAAAGAAAAAAATTCCCACTTTGTAACAAGTGATATTTAAGTTGTTCACACTTAATTACTAGATATGAATGACTGTGACAATAGTAATTGCAGCAAAGTTTCCATATTGAAGAAATTACGACGTTTGCCAGATACATATTAGGCACCATTTATTGGCTCTCAGCCAACACGGACATTTGGTGGCGCCCTCTAGGGCATGCGTGTCTAAGTGTTTCATGAGAGCTGATGCCTTTTATCCAATAGAGGGCGCTACATACTGTCAGTAAAATGTCGCCTATTTGGGCTGTACTGCATGTCCATGTATTTAGCTATGTCCATGTATGTCCTAGGACAGTAAGCCAATTGACAATTTCCTTAACTATTCTAATTTTTCATGCTCTTCCTCCTACAACTAATTTCTTTCAAAGTGGGACTTTCCCTGTTATAAAAAGGTAGTGATAACTATGCAGAATTTTGTCAGACTTTTAGACCATCACTTTACATAACCAGTGCAAGTCAGTTTTTACTATCCTAAGTGAGGAGATCCTGCTTCATGCTATAGTCTCCAAGACAGCTATTTACAGCTAAGACCTGCGCTTTTGTACCCTTTCTCTTTGTAAAGTAGGTCTATTCAAGATAATAAATTTACAATATGGGATGGACTACAAAAATCACTATGATTATAAAGTTCAAATGCCTCTCCACCACACGAGAGTGTATAGAACCACCAAGGTATATCCCTCCATCCAAATAATAACGGAATATTCCATTAAAAATCATTACCAAATATCAGTGTCACTGACCAGAACTTTGTAATTGCGTACAAATTACAGTTCAATATGTGTATGAGAATAAGCAATTCTATTACCTATATAAATATGTTGGATACCAGTTGGTACCATACTAGTAAGTATATAATTTGTACCGACTGATGAATGTAGGTATTTTACAACATTGCTATTTTGTTCCAAAAGTGAGAAATGGTTTTCTGCCAATTCCGTATTTTCTCGATTTGAAATTTCATTGCTATATTACAGGCAATCACAAGTTTATTTATAAGATTAAATTCTAGAGCTACATGTAGTTTAAATAATTACATATATTTGACGTATTTATATCAAGGGTTTTATAGGTACATGTTATATATATGCATGTGCGGTGTAATGCCAACGTATCTGGTTGTGACCTTTGAGGATGTGGTATTTATAAAAAAGACACCTCGTAGGCCTCTTTTTCTTGGTTTATTTCCATGCTGAGGCTGTATTACATTGCCGTCTAAGTGACGACACCCGCGATGAGCGATAGGCCGTGAAAAATATCACTTCTTGTCTGCGTGATTTTAAAAAATATGTTTATCTCTGTCTAATTTTAATTACCCCATTAAATGTGGCCTTTCAAAAGTTTGCAGTTAATTTACTCGTTAAGGTAAACAGTAAAAGTGCCAGTGTCAAACGTTGTGTATCAATGCTTGCGTGTTATTGGCCTATTTATCGAATTATGACTATCGGCTAATGAAAATAGTCATTGATGTGTAATGTCATAATTTGGAGTGGGTGTAATTTGCTACCTAGGCCTTGCTCAATTTATTCGAAAACTTGTGATTATGGTACTGCTAAGTCATCACAGTTAGTAAATTCAGAGAATGCATGTAAATTGATTTGAGCGTTTCTCCTTGTAATGCTTAAAGCTCTTTTTCACACTTTGTGCATGTTCTGATGGTTTATTATTTATAAGCGTAATTTAGGCTAATTTTGTTTATGTTTTTGTCTTTTCAGGTACATCATCGAAACCGAAGGAACAAAAGCGCTATTTAAAGGGCTTGCACCGAATCTAATAGGAGTGATGCCATCAAGGTAAATATTTTATGGTTATTTATAGATGTAGCTTGTTGTGGTGTTTCGAGTTTGATAAGCCATTATAAATAAATTGAGTGTTTACACTAAACTTCCTACACGATTATTTGGTTATCTACATGTAATGCAAGTGGCATATGCCAGCTCTGATATTTGCTGATAAACACTTCTATTTTGACTGTATTGTTTTTAGTGTCACCTATATCCTAAATTAGGCGCAGCAGGGCTCCCGGTGACCTGGATAATTGGGGGTAACCCTGGTCCTGTACAAAATGATCCGGGATAGTTAGGAAAGCCTTGAATGAGACAAGGCACATTTTTTTTACACCCGTGGTACCTTCGGTCCAAGACCAAAACAGTCAAATTTATTAAGTATTTTGGTCACTTGACTGTGAAATTTGGGAAATACCGTTACTTAAAAGTTCAAGATTTTGAAATAGCTAATAGGGCCTATAGCTGAGCACTGGAAATTTGCAGAGGTTTTTATTGAAGAATTTTTATGATCAGATTCAATAATTTCTTGACCTCAGATCTTTTATCTGGTGGCTAGAACACTATAGCGTTACTGCGGCGTGAGGTTGAACTTCCTCCCCACCAGTCAGGATTGTTTTTTTGTGTTTTTCCATGGCATTTTTTTGTGAGACCTTGAACTCTTCAATAGAGCACTTATTATGTCATCCATAATTCAATAATCAATACACGAGTAAATTACTACTTATGAAAAGGAGTGGACTTTTGTTGGCCTTCGTTGAATGTGGTAGGCCTAGAAATAGCCGTAGCCTTGATCTTGTGGGAGTATTGAAAAAAGTTGCTACGCTTTTGTAAACATTGCAAATGCTGAGAAATAAAAGGTTTTCATCGTAAGCTAGGTACAAAGAGCTTCCGAATGTTCTGCGTACTCGTAAATCGGTAGAAAGGACTTATGTAGTTATGAGTGCCTGTGTAGGCCCACTCATACGTTATTACGTCAAAAAGTTATCTTTCTCAATTACACATGAAATGTTTCCCAGGAACTTGTAAATTTCGCTAGTTCTTGAAAAGTTTATGTTGCACTTTCGGGGCGCGTGCCTTGATGATTTTCCTCAAACTCTACAGCTGTAGTGCGCATATAAATAGTGCGTTTCAACTTATTTTTTATCACTTGTGTGATCCATTCAAGGTTGTTTACCAAAAAATAACTATTGGTCTATCTATAGCTTGTTTTTCACGGATGGTTCTAGCTACCAGTGCAATGTCAGGGCCTGGTACTTTGTCCTGTCCAACCTCACCAATCCAGCTTTTTTTCCTCTAGTGCTCGGTAGTTTGAGCAGCTGCGAGTTTTTGACTAGGCCTAAGTAGGAAACCGTTGTAAATTCTATCGGAGCCCAGAAAGCCTTTGAATTCTTTGGCTGCAACCCTGGGACATTGCCAGCTTTGAGAGACGCTGACGACCGGGTTTATTTGTGTGCCTTTGACACGCTGCCAAACCGAAGTGTTTGTTGCAGTGTTACTGTGCATTTGTTTTATACCCGTATCTGAAATTTTCTTCGCTTCCGTGCTAGCACTCACTAGCTCATGAGCGTCTATATTTAGTGGTGGAAATTGCATTGTTATTCATGTGATAAATAGTGTTTATTTCCCGATTGTTAAATCCAGAGCTGATCAATGTTTAGAAAGCCAGATAACTATATAGCAATGCTGTATAACCCTTAGCCTCACTGACATTTCATTGATTCTTATGTAGCATTTGACTAAGACAACCTGCAGTCAGCCATTTGTTCAGAATGTGTTAACTAACACATAACTAAACATACTGGTAGGTTTTAACTATCGCAAACTATAACACTGCGGTGTTACCTGCCAATTACAAGTGTTTTGTTTAGCCTCATTATATTAAGTGTAGCTATGCTCATAGACTTAAATTAATGCTGCAGGTTAAAATGCATTCTTGTTGTTAAAACAATTTTCAGCCTTATTTTGGGGAGGTACTTTGCCAAGAAAAACTGCTAAATTTGCCTGTTAAATTCTTAAAATATATGTAAATATTAAATTTTTTTTAATATTTATTTAACTCAGTAGGCCTACCCTACGATCAGCATATATCATGATGCCATTTGGGGGGGAGGGGGTGTAATCCCATTATCAGGAGGATACTCAGGAAGAAATAGTAGCTAGGCTACCATAGTTCATTTAGCAGTAACTGTAAATAACTTGAAAGTTTGTGCAAATTAAATCGCTATTTTTGTTAGTAAAGTTAGGCAAAAACTTCAAATTTGCTCAAAAACACTTGTTTTTATTGAAGAGGTGCACATACCCCTGTGCAAAACTCAACATGACCAGCATTTCTGGTATTGTTGGTTACAGCATAATACTTGTTGGTAGGCTGAAATAATGCTGGTATTTTGTCCATTTAATTACAAAAATCCAGCACCAGCATTGGTATAGAACCTGTCCAGCTTTTATCCTAGTGCCTGCGCTGTGTTTTTTTTTTTTTTTTTTTTTTTTTTTTTTTTTTGTTTTTTTTTTTGGTTTTTTTTACCTATTTTTGGGTAATGAATTAATTTAATTATTGTTTCAATTACGTTTCAGATCTTTGACCTTACTTTGACCGGCGTGCAGCCCTAAATAGCATTTCCCCTCTGTTCAGAAAACTAATTTTTACCATTTTTACTTTTATAGGGCAATCTATTTTTGTACGTATTCCAATGCCAAAGCATTTCTTAATCAACAACTGACGCCGGAAACCTCTTTCGTTCATATGTGTTCTGCCGTTTGCGCAGGTAAATATTATCTCTACTTTTCCAAAATGCAGATTGCCAGCGTTTTAAATTACGTATTATACACGAAGCATGCATGCATGCGCTTATTTCGTGTTGCCAGTAGGATTCGTGATATGTGATTTGTCCCGTGTTCCAGCGCCCGTGGGTTTCCGGCATTGGACTCTGTTCTTAAATAAGAGCCTGATTTCCAATTAAGCGGAGGGTAATCACTTCCTGTTTCATGTCTCGAACATCTCCCCCTCATCCTGGCTGATTGTTAGGTAACCATGCAATAGATGTGGTTTTAATCAATGGTAATTTTTTTAAACCGAAATTCAAACTTAATATCTTACTCATTCTCATGGTTCCCAATGCTGCAAACGTTTATTTGTGGGACATGACGTGCAAAAAAGCTAGGGGATATTTTTTCTGCGTGTTTTATTTTACCCGTAAATTTAATTTACAATGAGGTCTGTAAGTTCTGGAACATGGATATAGAGCAACGATTGAGCGCTTATTGGGATATTTTTTTTTACAAAAAAAAGTTAATTAGCACTTCGTAGTTTACAATTTGCACTTCACGCAGTGTGAACTACGACGTTCGAAGCGTGAATGAAAGCTCAGGATTTCTTGCAAAATAAGGTTAAAAAAAAATCCCCATGTGTTCGTGGACTTACGGATCTGATTGTATTTTCTCTGCTGTTTAATGTTGATAGTTTCTCTGTTTTTATTAATCAGTTAATTGGCTTCCTGCCAAGATTCGGTGTCAACAGCGACAGTTAAGACGAGGCACTCTTACTGTACCCGACAACATGTTATTTTTAGTTGATAATAAAAGTACATATTACACCTGAAGAGTGCTTTATCCCAGGGCAAATAATCATAAAAAAAATGTGCCAACCTCGACACTTGTTTTTTTGTTGCCATTTTATTATTGACTTTTTAAAAATACCTGCCCAAGTTGAGCATGGAACTTTGCGACGCGTCACGGACGTCGACTGTTCCTCCATAAAATATACTTATCTCTACATAGACCAGAGAGCTATGAGGGGCAATTAGTATGGAGACAAAGGCATGTCTAGGTTTATGAACTCTGGATGACTCGTTGTGTTGGCTACATTTTTATGATCCTCCACTGAAGGTGATTGTGCCCCAGAAATGTGGACTAGCTATTCGTTTTGTTTGATAATTTAGTTTGTCGAGTAGTAATGACTGGTGATTTGTTCTGTAAACAGTTTCTAATTTTGGACATGCCGATCTCCTAGGATTCAGCTGTTGAGTCTTGGAAATAACAATGTTATAGACCTATAAAATGAATTTGGGTTAAAGGGTTGCACTTTATTTATTTATAGTCATCCTCGTATAACAGCGTAAATTACGAAAATTTTTAGACAAATTATATTCCATGAGTTAGCATCGTAAATATTTTGGCATTTGGTTTTTAAATAATTACACTGTGATGTTAATTAACTGGCATAGTTTATCGTACAGGTTATATGCAGGCTCATTTTTAACAATTAGGCTTAGTTATGGATTTATCATGAATATAAAAATTCTTTTCACAAGTATTTGTCATATGTTGATGCCATAGAAGAGTTTTAATTAATTTTTTTGCTGACTGTTGGTGACTCTCGTCTCGTCTAGATAGTCCTTAGCCTCATTTAATTCTAGAATATTTAAACTCATTAACTCCAAAAAGGAAGGGTTTTTTTTCTGTAAAAAAACTAATTCTGAGATTTTTTTAACTCTGAACTTTATGCGTCTTCATCTTTAGTAGAATAACTTAGATGCACTCAATCATAGAGAATCATTGATTTAATAAAGAAAATCTTACTTTGTTTTATATTGTAAAAGATTAATGCTATAAAGTATGTGAACTGAAGAAAAAAAAATCGTTGCATGTTTGTAATTTGTCGCACAACTTGAAGTTAATGTAGCTTATGCTATTTAATGTCATTCTTATGTTTGATTTGTTGTTAAAATTTGTAACGAAATAAATTTTTCTTCACATTATTAGGATTTTCCGCTTGCACAGCAACCAATCCAATCTGGTTTGTCAAGACAAGGCTTCAGCTAGACCAGAGGTATTAAAATTGATTATTTGATTTCATTTATCGTATTTTACTTAATGCATGGACTATTTGTGCATTGTGGATAAATAATTAACGCTACTTCATCTTTCTTTTAAACTTTGTTTTTAGGAAAAATGGAGGCCTAACAGCTTTCCAATGCGTCAGGGACATATATCGATCGAAAGGACTCATAGGTTTCTACAAGGGAATCACCGCCTCGTATTTTGGTATATCGGAAACCGTCATTCATTTCGTCATATATGAGGCCATCAAAGCCAAGCTCCGTGACTGTCGCAACGCCGATTGTAATGACGGACAGCATGGCCGGGATTATGCAGAGTTTATGCTGGCCGGAGCAACTTCCAAAACTTGTGCTTCCTTTCTGGCCTATCCACACGGTGAGTCTTTAAAACTATTTTTATATCTTTTATGCGAGTCTAGTTTAATATTTGTTTTCACTGACTCGAGAAATGTACTCTGTCCACTGTTTGATTTGAAAGTGGCATGGACAAGAATTGTTTTTAAGTGAAATCAATAATTAACTGACTATCTTAGCCTCAAATGTTTATCAATATAAATTAAGTTTCCTCTTCCCTTAAACTCTTGAACAACTTTTGAACAACATAAGTGCAATTTCTCTCATTGTATGCAAATAATAACAATATTCGTTTAGATAAGTAAAAATTGTTTGATGAGAAGGGCAGCCTGCCTCTGAAGGCTCTCTTAAAAATTCCTCAAGAATTAATTTTAATCATACATATATACATTGTACCCATTCAAGCACTTTGATTTTACTAATTAATGTGTTAACGTAAAACATGTAACACATTGCTTTAACCTTTATACATTGCACTTTCTCCATACATTTATCAAAAATGCTTAAGAGTTTCTAAATATAGCAAAAACTATTTATTTAATTTATTTCTTTTACTTTATTTTAATTTTTTTTTTGGCAAAAACAGTTGGTTGGCTTGGAGCCATTGGACTCCGAATCAACCAGTTTAAACAAGTTTGCTCATTTGTTATCTTATGTGTACTTATAATCTACGCAAAGTTCATGACCTAACATATTCCTTACTATTAATCAATGAAGAAGATCACCCTATGCAGAAAGGGAGTAGAACATGTGCTAGATGTTGTTTTCAGTATTTAGCCTTTCTTTATTTATGGCTTTAATAGGAAGTATGTTTTTATCATTTATGAATTAACCATGAGCAATTCAAACAAAGTAATATCGATTGCAACTAATAAACTTTTTTTCCCTAAATTTCTTCTCGTTTGCAAGTTAAAGAATTGCCAAAATACCAAGGAATGGCTTACTTTATTTCATTTGCAGCTAATTTTTTAGGAAATAAAATTGCAATAATCTAATTTCGCCTTTCATTGTCTCTTTCTAGAAGTGGCCAGGACAAGATTACGGCAGGAAGGCAATAAGTACCGCTCGTTTTGGCAGACGATATTCCTGGTATTTCGAGAAGAAGGACACCGGGGTTTATACCGTGGCTTGGGAACGCAGCTCGTGCGGCAGATTCCGAACACCGCCATAATGATGGCCACTTACGAAGCCGTGGTCTACTTCCTGAGGAGCTCGTCAAACGGTCTTCCTCCGAACAACAATGTTGCGAGTCACGTGGACGAGGGCGAATATTGTTACGCCGACGACGAATCTCACGCACCCGGTGACTGAAATCACCAGCCCACCATCGATTGTAAAGTAGGATCATCGCATTGTCGTCTGACGTGCGCCAATCATGCATTGCTTATTATGCCTCAAAGGCAGCGATCATCATTCACAATGGAACGATCCATTTGCTCAAGGTGGCATATGGTAGCGATGCATCGTGAGTCATAACTTTATAGTCTCAAAACTTCAATTCGTGGTAAATAAACTTTAGGATGGGACGAATCGGGATTTACTGGGATCCCACCGGTTTTTTTAATGAAGAACTTAAAATTATAACTCGAAAATGCTTCCCCCGTTTTTCTGCTATATGCTTCATGACTGAAATTTGCTGTTTGGTACGGTTTATAACGAGTCGTTTTTAAACATAAATAAGGAATTAGGTTTGACGAAAATTGTCAACAGGAATTCTGTTAATATGACATGTACAAGAAATCCGATGGGCAAAGTCATAATGATTTTACAGGCCTCGCAGTTTGGTATCCGAACTGCGAGAGACATGCTTTTCTAAAGAAAATAAAAGAAAAGTGAAATTATTTTCTTCTTTACTACATTTTTAAAAATTTTCAAGTACCTATATTGAAGACAAGGCAAATTATGAACTTTTTTTCAGTCTTATATTTATAATTGGCACGATGATGGCCATTTATAGACTTTAATTTGTTTCAAAAATGAAATTTCTAAATTCACAAAAATATAGGATTTGCCATTATTAATTGCTTTTATTTTCTAAAACAAGAACTAGTAGTTTCAGAAATGGCTAAAATGGCCAGTAACTGGAATCAATTTTTTAATGCTGATTTGGATATTTCTACGTCCTCTAAAACATGACTAGAATCACATTGGTGATAAGTGAGTTAGTTTTTTTAAAATTAGTTTTGTACTGTACGTTAGACAAGCCACATTAAAAAATTTGGACATTGTTAAGCATACTTCTTCAAAATCGTTTTTTTTTTATTTTTATACATTTCTTAGTGCATTTTTAAATTTTTTTTGACACACCTGTTGTTGATTGCTGAACACCTTCAACATGCAAAATATGTTTTCATAAGTTTACATTTTGAATCTATCTGTAGCTTGTATTAGCAGTAGGTCTTCCTCTTCAGTTTTCTGTTATTGTGCTCTTTGCAGTTATATGAACTAATTTGACTACGCGCTATCTTTCTAGTAATGGTAGTAGTTCTGATAGAACTCATAGTGGAAGACATTCATCAATTTGTGTGAAGATTTATAACAAACGATTTAAGCTAATTAAAACTATATTTATTTAGAACTATCATATGATTAAATAGTTGCACAGTGGACTTGGAATTTTTGTCAAACTGTTAGATATATCCATGATGTTTAAAAATGATACCCTATCTTTCCATTCTTAGTTGTTTTTTTTTTAAATGTAATGATGGCATCAATTTGTACATAATATTTTAAAAGTTATTGTGCTGAATAATTAGCAATAGATAAGGGAACAATTTGTAAATAACATCCGTGAAGCTAGAATTTTGGATGATATCGTATGGACGTGCATCAATTTAAAAAAGAAAGGTTGAAGTATTTATGCTTGAATTAATAAATGATTGTCATTTTGTTGTACACAATCTTTATCTCATCTAAAATTATATGAATGAAATGCAATGGAAATTATTTAAAATTTGCATATTTTAATGTATATAATGTACATCTCTGATTAGCTGAAGAGGAAAGCAAAAAGTACATGTGACAAGCTCCTACATAATCGGGGGGGCTGCGCGTCTGGTACCCCCAGTTCTAATGTGGCCTGTCTCTCTCCCCCCCCCCCCTTCTTCTCCCAAACCTAGCCTTAGATGGTGATACACTGGGCTAGGTTTGCACTAGGTTGAACTAGGCTTGCACTTGCAAAATTGTGCAAGTATTTATGGAATATATAAAATTGCACTTGCAGACTGAATCTGTTTATATTGATATAGGCTTCAAGTGTATACAGTCCTGAGTGTATAGCAAGTGTTGGCACTGTTGGAGTATTTTTCCTAAATATTTGTTCGTTTTTGTTCCTTAGGGCCAATTGTACCAACAAGGGATAACTTTAACCCACTGTTAAGCTTAGGTTTTCTCTACTTTCCTGAATTTGCATTGGCCCAAATCGGTCACATGATCAAAATAACCCAGGGTTACGATATAACTGTGGTTGGTACAATTGGCCCTTAGTGAGCTGCTATCAAATGGAATTTGCCACTTTTGGAATTCATTCCAATAGAAATTTTTGTGGTGGTGTCTCACCATAGCGAGGGGTCGATGCTGATTAACAAAAAAGCGTTGTTAATTTCTTTTTGGAATTCTAGAAAGCATGTGCAATGAAGGACCAATAACAGAATAGGTTCAAGTTTCAGTTAATTAATCCTGAAATCCATTTCCAGGTGAATTTTAAACCATTCCACATGATAAAAATGCATTTGTTAATGTTTGGATGCCAGGTTAGTTTTGCAGTACGCAACCTGAGGTAATTTATTATAGTAAATTTTCATTTATAACAGAAAATTTATAATCTTCAACTCGTGTGGGATCAAGATTCAAAATACGCGCCCACCATCGTAGCGCCCTCTACCGGTGTAAAGGATTGAGCTACTGCAGCTACGTTTTTGAACAACGCGTTTCTAGATTTCTTTCATAAGTAAGTGTCTTAATTTCTTTACGTACTTTCTCTATACATGTAACCAAATTACAGTTATTTTAATCGAGTAAATTAAATAAAAAGGATATCACGAGCAACTCTTGGGGAATTTTTATCGACGATGTCAGTTCAATCGGCACAGGCCTAAATATGAAAATAGAACTTCTTCCCCGCCATGTGGGAGACATTACGCCCTTCTCTGTGGCCACCTGCGACCATTTGGAAAAGCCGGGAGTCAGGGAATTGTCTAGCACCACATTTGGCGAGGTTTTCAAAGGTATTTATGTCAATTCGGTTGCATTTGTAAGGGTACCGGGTAGCCTAAGCATCTTCTTTTATGACCAACCTGCCATTGCCTTTTTGACCTTGAATACAATACTGGTTGGTGTTATATGCCCGTGCCTGGCATACCGGTATGTGGCATTTGATCAGGATTTCAGGAACTACCTAATGTATGTTACTGAGCTGGGTAGGCATAGTGGTTAGCTCCCACCTTACACTTGGGATACCTGGGTTCTCGTCCCAAGGTCGGCTGCGTTGACAATGGTTATCGTGGTTTTCTATGGTCACTCCAGGCGAATGCAGGAACAGTACATGTACTGCTAAAAGTCGGGAGCTAGTGTAGGCCTACGAGAGATGGCCGGTTCATCTCTCGTACACTAGCTCCAAAAGTCGACCACAGTTGCATTCCTTGCAGGCATTGCACTATGCCATTTGCAGTTGGGCGTTTAAAGTAGTCTTAGGCTGGGTACACACGAGCGACTTTTGGACGCGAGGATGCGGCGTTTATTTACCGCGCGTCCTAAAGATACATGG
>JAQIXP010000985.1:0-20909 GCA_034700285.1 Proteroiulus fuscus
TCAAACCCCGTCAATTTATGTTTAGCCATTATTGATTAATTTGTACTTTTATTTAACATGGAGATTCCCATAGGAGCTTGCATGCTCTCAAAAGTGTGGATAGCCCCCTTAATAGTATACATAGTTTTTTTTTTGCGAGAACTCGGTAATGTACCAACATTTCTGTTTTGAATTTGCAGCATTTTCCAAAAATTACGTTTAGTCGTGAAATTGAGGTTATATTTTCCAATTTATGATCAAACTTTATATCCACACTTATACCAAGTTATACAAGGTGCAAGTGATCAGTAAAAGAACTCTGATTATTAACAAAAATAGTTCAGATAAAAAAAATATAACTATTTATGGGACCATAATGAGTATTTTTTTATAATTTTTTTTTAAAGACCAATGTTTCTGTCAGTCTAGCTTATCACATTAGTCCCAAATTGATGATTTTACTCAAGTAATCCGTACGGCTAATGTTACAGCCGCATAAACGCCTGTTTCCTTGAAATGAATTTCTTCCGTGCAAAACTCGCCAGTTGTCTATTAGTAAAAGTGTACCAGGTTCCAATCTTAAGGTGATACTATTGGAGGGTTTGTAGAGTTCTTTCGTGAAAGCAGAATACGATTTGTAGAAATTTCTGATCTCTGACTGGGGAATTGTCCTTATTGTTGCCACATCTAGTGGATTAAATCTAGAAAAATATAACAAGTAGAAATTACTAATGAGAACAGAAAGGATTGGAATGGATATTAGCATAATATTACTTTTCAATTGGTAACTTACCTGATCTGGAGAAGTTCTGTTGTATTGGGCCAGTGCTTTATAACTGTATCAAAGTTAGTGAAATGATTTCCTTGTTGATCTACGTAGCAAGATTCTATAGCAGTCTTGGACAAATATTCGTAAGAAAGCGGATCTGTTCTTCTAAGATTTTCGGCTGCATTAAACCCGTCCACTAAAATGGTTTCGCCACCATTTTCGGCTTGTTGCAAGCAGTGGAACATTTGAAGGCTGTCACAAATGTTTAGTTAAAATTTAGATAATAATTGCAAATTTCTAACAGCAAAATTAAACTATTTTACCTAGGGGAATCTGCAAAATATGTGCAGTCATTGTGCACTGGGATATATACGTCTGTAAATGCCGAATCCTGCACTTGGCAATCATTTTTGACATAAACTGACCACATTTCTCCCCAAAATGTTTTCTGAATTGGCGCCAATTGTCGAATTACACTTTCTGTGGCTTCCACTGTAGGCTCTACCTAAATTGATCAAGATTTCTGCATCAAAAGTACCTTTAGAAACTGGAATATGAAACTGTAGAATTACTAACATTATTTATTAGACAAAATCCATATTTGAAAATTGTTGTAAATACACCGCGAACCCAATCTGTTGAATCGATGTCAGGAAAATAGTTCATATTTGGTAATTTCTCGCCCAAATTTTCCTCCCATAGTAATCTTTTGCATCTTTCTTTCATTTTATAGGAATCTGAATGGTTTTCATGCAGCCAGTCAAGCTTGTAAGTGGATTGGTGCCCATCGGACCCTTAAGAAAAAAATTAATGGTAATAATTCGGAAAATTAATTATAAGTATTTTTTTACAGGGGTCTAGTAGGTAGTAGTCTTACATTTAATTTTTAGCTCGTTAGACGAGTGGTTGTACTCAACTGGGTGAATTGATATGTCCAGATAATTTACTTCTTTTTGAAACGATTTCCAATTGTAGCATTTTGGGCAGCGGCAATGATCTCGTAACCAAATATAATCAAAAAAGTAGCCTTGGTCATTTTTGAAATTTGATGCGAATGTAATATCAAGTCCTGTTGGCAGTTGCTTTAGGTTTACTGGAGACTGCTCAGTTTGCAAAAATCCTATGAAAAAATATTGTTTGATCAGATATAATGATTTAAACATTAGGATACATTTTTCAGAAATAAGAGTCGAAGGAACTAGACTAGGTCATGGTCATAGGTTATACGAAAGTATTTTGAGTATTTTATTTCTACTGCCAAAATATAGTCAGTTTAAAGTGGAAAATGAACATTTTCTCTTGTTTTTTTGCATTTTCTTTAAAAAATGGCAAAAATAGCTTGGCTAAAATGATTTTTATCTGCAGAAATGTAATTAAGTTAATGTGTTAATTTACTAATTGAGATTTATGGCTCAGGAAATTATAAGCTCATATAGAAAAACAAGATAACATTTCTTGTAGGGGTATAGAAACTATTAAAATGGCAGTAGTGAAATGTACTTACGATTCGATGTTGTAATAGTTAAATTCTTTGAAATCAACCAATTTAATTTTCTGCTGAATCTTATCAGTGCCATCATTTTGGACTAAAATTATTAACATTCGAGTGTACACTATCTAATATGCCCGTGCTTTCATTTTTTGGAGTAGAGTGCATGGACCTTGAAATTTGGTTAATGGTGTGTACATGACGTGAGCAAAATTATGGTACTACCGCAAAATTAGACATTTTTCTTTATTCAGTTTGAGATGCCTTATTGAACACCACAAAGTTAATGAATTTAACATTTCACGTAGTTTTTCTGACAGATTTCTAGACTATTTCTGCAGTGTTTTATGAAATCTTTTTTGGCTTGAGTCATGAATTATAGATTATGGGCTAGAGATGAACCTTACTTGATTCCAGAAAGTCAATAATCAATAGTAAGAATTTTTACTTTTTAAAATTGTAGGGTTTTTTAAAATGTTATTTTATTTCAATTGTCAAAACTGACGATTGTGACATTATGCTTAGGATCTCCTCTTAGCAGTGGTCAAATCTGCAAATAAAAAGGTTTAATAGAATGACCCAAACTCACCCCTGCTGCCCTCAATACAAAATAAGGTCCAATTATATAATTAGAGGATAATTTTCTATAATTTTCTATTTGACGTAAAGGAGTTTTTAAATCCGCTCACATAAATAAAGTGTTTAAATACCTTTTTGTCAATATGCCTGCCAAGTAAAACCAAGGAATTTTCATGAAGTTAACAACACTATCCCGTATTTATTGTTTAAATATCCATTAAAATATTTACAAGAGGAAATTTTGTAAATTTATGTTGTCCGAAAAATGGCTGGGAAATTATTTTAAATTTGTGCGAGTTGAGACTTTTGAGTTATTAATAGGTTGGGGATAGGGACCCATCAGTCTGGGAAGTGGGAATTTATGGGCCTGGTACTGGGCAGGTGGCACGACCATGCATTGCTCCTCCATTTTAAAACTGCAGAATTTCTGCAATTTTTCAAAAGTGCAGACAAATTAGACAATCCTCTGTCCTGCTAATAGAATTCTGCAAAGAAATTTTCATCAGTCAGCAACCATAATCGCGCTTTTTATATTCACTAATTTGAACAAGTTGTCCAGTTTTATTTTGAGTTTTTGGATTGTTTTTAATGGTTTAAATTTTTATAAATTTTTTTATTTTAAATTTAGCGGGTAAAAGAAAGCATTGGACTACAGAGCTATAGTTGAGGGCGAATGTGCTTTCAATGCACTGATCTTCAATTACTCTACTCGTGTTGCTGCTTACATCCTGCACGTGGTTTCCAAAAAAACGAAGATGAGGTGAGCTTATTTTTAATGTTTAAAAGCTAACAAAACGTCAATAATAATTGCAATTACATCCATTGAGTGAGTATTTAAAATGATAGGATAAAATACTAGGTATCTTGATAGGTACTAGGATATCTTGACAGTTTATTCACTTGACCTAAAGGTGCTTGTTCAGCAAGTAAAGATGCTCGTTTTTAAACACTTGAAATATAAGCTCATATATTTACCCAAGCTTTTACCTGTGGTAAATATGTCAGCTGCAGCTAGACAGTTGCATAGTATAACGTGGGCTGTGTCGAAAAAGTGTCGTTTTTCTACAAGCCCATCATGTACATGTACATTAAAACAAATGGCCTTTGAACGGTTCTCACTACCTGAGCCAGAACTTGACTTTGAGTATTTGTGTGATGAAAAAGTGACTGATGAAATAAGAAACAATATACGCTGTAGAAAAGGTGTTGGGGATATTGACCAAGTTTTGTTATTATACAACAATTGGAAGGACAGTAAAAGTGATTCAATGAAAAAGGAACTTATAAGCGAAGCTACGAAAATACCAAACCGATCTCATGCTAAAATTAAGTCCTACGGAGAAGAGCCAGTGCTTGTTGAATTGGTGGGTAGTAAAGCACAGTTTGACTTTAAACCCAAGCAGTTCAATGAGCTAGCCATCTGGTACGATGCCTTTCGGAATAAGAAGTTGGGTGTAGTGGCTGGAACCAGGTCGTATTATCTGAAGGGTGTGCTTGTACACCTGGAGAAAGCGCTTATTAAATACACTCTAAGCTTCCTTCTGAGAAGAAAGTTTGAACTCGTGAGCGTTCCTGATATTCTGCCACCATCGGTCATCAAGGGATGTGGAATGGAAGTGGACGGAAATAGAACTCAGGTAAATGCCGTTACTGGAGGCTACTTTTCGACCCAATAGACCTGGGTCGTATGTATTACAAAATGAGGAGTGAATGGCTTAATTTACAAGTAGCGAATGAGCCTATTTGTCCAAAATGAAATAAGTGAACCATTGTGATCCTGGAAGTGTCCCTAATTAACCTAAATTACAGAAATTATTTTAACCAATAAAGTTACAGAAGTGAAGAGTAGCGAATATCAAACAAGGTGTCATCCCTAAATGTTACAAGTAGCGAGTGGTACCTTTCGTTAGTTTACCTTTTAAAAATTGTTCGTGACATGGATTTTTATAAAAATACAAGTAGCGAATGTTTTGCATTCACTTTACTCAATAGGTAAACTTATGCATGTGCATATTCGCTACTTTACACTTTATTTATTTCGCTTTCCTGCAAACTTAATCAAAGTCAAACTAGTGAATGTGCATTTTTAAGCCATTTATTTCTCAAAAAACTTAATTAATTTATTAATTTAGTTATTTAAAAAATATTAGCACATACCCTGTAAAATATATTATATTGTTTTATCTGTTCACCTAATTTCAGCCTTTTAACATTGTTTGTTTCCAAATTATCCTTTTTTTCCCATAAAAACGCTAGTATCTTGAAAGCAACTTTTGGCTCATTCGTTTCTTATGAATTAAGCCATCGAAATAATCCTCATTACTCCGCTATTTTTATAATATATAAGCTCCAGGTCAAATGTTACAGTATGCATGGGATTGAAGCAATGATTTGTTCTTACATTTTGCAGGTGTACGCTCTCAACCCGAAGTACTACGGAGATGCTTGTCTTTCGGGAACTGCAGAAATGGCACTGGCGGGTTTGCATGCAAACACGCTTCTTCGACAGCTTCACGAACCCGTTCGTTTGGCAGCAGTAAGCCGGTGCTACAGAGCCGAAATTTCAGAAATTGCCGAAGAAAAGGGAATTTACAGGTGATTTACAATTCCTTTACTCAAGAGTTTTTCCACACTAACATTATTAAAAACAATATGTCAATTTTAAGGGTTCACCAGTTTACCAAAGTGGAAATGTTTGGATTGACCTCTGCGGAAGCCAATCAAAGTGAACAGCTTCACGAAGAGTTTTTAGCTATCCAAAAAGATCTTTTCTCGTCACTGGGTCTTCATTTTCAAATTCTCGACATGCCACCGAGCGATTTGGGAGCTCCTGCTTATCGAAAGTACGATATCGAGGCATGGATGCCGGGGCGAGGGATTTACGGAGAAATAAGTAGTGCCTCGAATTGCACCGACTATCAGAGTAGGAGGCTGCACATCCTTTACGAAAATGGTGGCGGGGGTAAAATGTATGCCCACACTGTTAATGGTACGGCATGCGCAATCCCAAGGATGCTCATTGCTATTTTAGAAACTTACCAGCAAAAAGATGGCAGCGTCATTTTACCCGCTGCTCTAAGGCCCTATCTCAAAGATTTAGACACTTTTAAGCCGATTCCTAAAGCCAGTCGGGATTTGCAGCACCTTAAAGAGTTGCCGGAAGGAATTCAAAGCGAAAAATACCGGTGAAAATCCTGTAATAATAGTTATTAATTTAGATTTGGAATAAATGATAAGTCCAATTGCCTTTTAACGTAATGGACACACATGTTTATTTTTTCTTTCAAAATGCTATAATACACAGTGAGCTTATCGCTCAGTAAGTTGAGTATGTAACTCGCATGTATTTCAATATACATACAGGTTTTGGGGAGAAAAAAAAGGAAAAAAATTGCTTTTAGTAGGAGCAAAGTTGAAGTTACACTTAGAAATAAAACGCGCGCAATGCCAAAAGTTTAATTTACATAATAGCATATAAAAATAAGAAAATCGCTCGGCATTCCCTGTCTTGGCAGTTTCGTGTTTTAAATATCGTAATAAATATTAGGGAACCCACTGTTAAGTTATTATTGTAATTGCCTTTAATCAGTAGCTGCATTGTTATTCAATTTTAAGAGTAATTTAAATGGGTTTTGATTCCCAGTTGACATTTTGTGGAATTAAAACCTTTACGATTACTAAGAAATGAGTATTATGGCCTACTAGTTGGCAATTTTACTTGCCCCGAGTTGAAGTTTAATACCTTCTTTCTGTGTTAGTCTAGTGACATAAATCCTAGACTATACTCTTATTAGCCGTAGTTGCTTTGTCTAGCGTAACCCAATACATTTAAAGCAGTTTAGGTCATGAGTATTTGTCTCGTTGTAAACTAACTTTAGCTAGTTACGATAAGACTGGAGAAGAAGCTTTAAGATTTACAATGGAGTTTCCTATCCTGCCTATCTTTAAACTATCCATGGACTAATTGCATTGTTTTTCTAAAAAGATAATCTAGATTATTTTACAAGAATCAGGATTTTACAAGTAATAGATCGTGTTTATTTGCTAATACATAGTTATTTTAAACTAAACCGACATTTTCATGGAATTACGAATTCAGAAAATTTATCATGATATTGGAAAACTTGTGATTTTCAAATGATTTTGAGATTGAAATCCAAATTTGATGGCATGGTGATTTCTGAAATTATGGTATTTCCAAAATCATATTTCCCGAATTTGGATTTAACTACGAAATCCTATTTTTCAGGAATACCAAATTTAAATTTAAATTTTCGTCTTGTTCTGTTTTTTTGTGGAAAATGGTTTAATTATTTTGTAACTAAATATATGCTGAGAACTTATATGTAGCAGGTTTTCTGTCCAAATTTATGATTTAGCTCAAAAATTGTGATTTTTACAATTCACAAATCTGACTTATCTTAAATTGGGATTTGGAAATTCACTATTTTTGTGTCCGTTAAATTAGATTTCAATTACGGATTTTCTGCTTCAAATATTCTAGGTTATCTTTTTGTAAGAGTGCTTTAGCAAAAGCAGGGAAGTAAAATGGCCAACATTTAAAGTTTGATTAGGAGTATTAATTATACGAAGTTAGACCAATATCTAACAGTTGGGCACTGCTAAAGAGTCAGCTTTCAATTGGACAAGAAATTAATAGGTATTTCTGTAAAACTTAACAATAAAAAGACATTACTTATGTCCCTCCGGACTTCTTATAAAAGATACCTCCCCCAACGACCGACGGTTTTAACCGTTATTAAAAAATGGCATTGGCATCGAGCGAACACCAATGAGTTCCCCAGAAAGATTTGAGTAATTATCCAAACACCATTGGCGGGCATTAAAAAAAGCAATCATCTTAAGACTCATGGAGCCATTTCCCGAATTTGTTTAAAATGACTTAAAACGTCGTGTCATAGTCTGGTGGCTTTGAACTTCCTCTTGCACTCCTCGACCAATCACTTCGCCAGCTGTCGTAATACTTTCCGTGGCTGTAAGGGTCCTCCGGAGGATAATGTTCGGAAGTTTGACTCGTGCCTTTTTTGACCCCGTACTGGCCGGATCCAGTACTTTTTGGTGCATAGTGACCAGATCCGGTGCTTGGCGGATGCACGCTGTACAGGTTGTAGTTATTATAACTTCGTTGTTGCTATAAAACCAGTACATTGTTAAAATTAATTCTGCGGTGACAAGATCAGCATGAATTTAATGATCAGGGACCAACCTGCTTCAATTTCTTTTCATCCCAGGTATCGTTGATATCGTATATACTGCTCGATGCTCCCAGGTTATCGTATGCTGACTTATCCCAGTCTTTAGCGCGGTCCGTAATAGAACCTTCCTTAAGAACATTGGCATATTTCCTCTTAACTCCTCGTTTGTTTCTTGTCTAAAATTAGAACGAACCATTATATTATTGAATGTCGAAATGTAAGGTCGCTAACATTGACCTGTTCCATATTGATCGAATGGTAATAGGATAAAATATATTTTTTAAACTAGACTCGGGGGTCCTCAACGTAGTTGAACCCAAGATAAGTGTTCTATTTAATAGAATTTATAGCAATTGAGAACCTGCATTCTAAACTAGCTAGTTTGATGTATAACCTTAAAGTGAAAGTTCCACTTTGAAAGAAGGTGGTTGTTGGAAGAAGAGCATGATAACTTAAGAAAGGCATGGAAATTGCAATTTCATTTGAGCCCAGTGAATCATTAAAGTGAATGTTTTGAATACATGGATTTGGTTGAAAATGCAAAGCCCAAATAGGCGCCATTTTACTGACAGTATGTGGCGTCCTCTACTGAATGAAAAATATCAGTTCTCATGGAACACATAGACATGCACGTCCTAGAGGGCGCCACCAACTTTCAGTGTCTGTTGAAATCTATGAAAAAATGGCGTCTAACATGTATTTGGCAGACCTCATGATTTCTTCAATATGGAAACCCTGCTGCAATTATTATTGTCCCATATACTTATATTTAGTAAGTGTACAACTTAAATATTACTGGCTACAAGGTGGGAATTTCCCTTTAACTGATATATTAACTGCATTTAGTTGCTGAAATCTGTGATATACTTTGACCTCATGCAATGACGTCAAGGGGGGGGGGGTGAAGCCCTGTACAGGTTATCTTGTTCATTAATTTTATTTATAAGCTCAGGGGTTAAACTATATCATGAATAATATCTACCAAATTAGTGATATTTATGATCCAAAGATGGCAGTAATTATATGCAGCTTATAATTTCTGATCTTGTTTAACAAGAAAATTCAATTACCAAAGCCAAACACAGAATAATGAGGAATAACAGCGAAGCTGCAGCAATGACAATCACTGCAATGGCCCAGTGAGGTAGAAGCAGCCCATCATTTAAGACTTCCGGTGGTGGGGTGATTTTCCGGATTACTGCCAAACACAAAAATTATATATTGATTAATATTTTCCAATTTGATTTCATATTGGCACTTGAAGCACTTAGGAATTCCAAAAATAAAACCCCATTTTTAGGTTAAATTTACCTTCAAAACTAAGATTTTCGGGATCCACCGCGTATGCACCCATGTTCGTACCATTCTCCAAGGCTTTGCTAATAGCTTCCCATAATAAAGGTGTTTCAACTGGTTCATCTTCCTCGGTTAGATACAGGGTGTAGTCCACGATAACACTGCCCCGACTAGAAATTGTGGAAAAATTGAAAATTAGCGTGTTTTATTTGTAGTTAGACCACAATCGGTGTGCAGTTATCAAATTATTCAAGCATAAAAGGAGTTCTGTAATAATTGTGCCACAGTTATGTTAACGTAGTCGAAATGCTGATAAACCCGAACAATATTTATGGGAACTCCCCTGCGAGATTTGTTTAGTTTCTATTCATTTCACCATTTTTGATTACTGTTATTATTGAATTGAACTGTCACGTTTGAGTACGGTAACAATTCATATTTAGATTCTAATAATGCAGTTTGTATTTGATGAATTACTGACCATGACTGCACACATTTTTCTAGCGGGAACCTGAATTTTGCATTCGAATGTAAGAAACAATTGAAAAAAAAGAGGGTGATTTTGTGCATTCTACTTTTGAGTGGGGGTGTAACTTCGTGCCGTTTCATAAATTTTTTTTTTTTTCAAAATGTAGTAATCAGTGTGTGGCCACAAATGGGTTCGGTACGTGAAATGTGCACACATCGATGCTCACACCCAGTTTTCGTAAAAAAAATAATATTGTTTTACAAAAAATAGTCTCGAGTGTAATAATGCTTTGCAGTGAGCAGTTACAAATTCTTACCTAAATCCTTCAATTTGTATTCCCTTGTAACGTATCCCGAAATCGCTTCTCTTGAAAAGTGCATCCAACTGGAACAGATTCAAATAGTAAAAATGAAAACATTGTTCATTCAAATACTTTTGATGCCAGCCAAATAATCTGTTTCAATAAAAACTAAACTTATTGTCTGTAAACATCAAAATAATTGATCCCTTATGTTCAAAATGAAAGTAGGACAGTTTTAAAAGATGACTACCTACAACTATTTTCTCATTAAAAAGCATAATTTTTAATGATTTTTTTGAAAAATGTGTTGAAGGAAATTAAAAACTTTAGCTTGCAAACTGAATTAAACGTAATATTCACGACTTATAATAATAATGTTCCCTAAGAATCTTAAATTGTTAGCAACTAAAGCATGTAAATTTATGATTTGTGAAAAGAAAATGTGATTTTTTTTTCTTACTAGAGACAAAGTATGACTTTTCTTGCTTTTTATGATTTTTAAAAAAAATTATAGTTTAGACACATTGATACACCACAGTACTAATACTATGTAGCAACTAATAACTGAATGACATTTTTGACCTCTAACCTTACCGAGGGAGGGTTATAACTTTTCCTCATGTGCTTAATGGATGGTCCCTCTAGCCGAAATATGTAACAATACAAATATTTTGAAATTTAAACATAATATAGTCCTGAAACGTTTGCACCATCCCTGTATTTAGAGGACAAGTGAAATAATTTTACTCTAATACATATTGGATTCGGTCCTGTATGATTTCTGCAAATTTTTCATTAAATTATTTTCTGGTTATCCTGTATTTATCAATATTTAAAGGGGAAGTCTCACTGTAGGGAAAGTTATTTTTAAAATAAGGGAATAGCAATTAAAAAATATATACATATTGTCAGGTGGTTTGGCTTCTCATTTTATCTCTGCAATCAGATTGATGTAATATGGCTCGTACATGTGCAAAAAGATTCAACCGTAGACAACGAGCTATCTGCTAAATTCCATAGATTCCTAAGATGGCTGACACACTTAGCCAATTCATAATAGTTAACGCTATTCTAACCAGTTGGCGTTTTGGGCGTTTCTTTACTAAAATGGATAGTTCCGATCTTTAGCAGTATTATTGAAATGGAGCTATTGCATGGACATTCTATCAGGGTGTCTGGCCGTCTGGAAAACCTGGAAATGTCATGGAAATTTAATCTGTGTCTGGAAAATCTAAATGAAAGGAAAAAAATAAATGATTTTTAGCCCATTTTTGAGTTTTTTAAAGCAAAAATTTCGCCTGCGGCGCCATTTTCTGTCATTTTTTTTGCAGTAATGTTCAAAACCATTCAGATTTTCACCTGCAGGCCATGACAAATATTTTTGGGTCTTAACAAAAATGGATTTGTGGGTGCGGAGTATGTTAGTTGCCAAATATTGCAGTTTTAATTGCATATGTCAGTAAAAATGAGTTAAAAATTACTTTCGTTTGGTCTGGAAATTTGTAAAAATTTGTCTGGAAAACCTGGAAATGTCATGGAAATTTGTTACTGGATTTGGCCAGACACCCTGTTCTATTTCTCATTATTGGTATGTCTGTTTTGCTTTAGCATTTTGTTTTTGATATCCATTTTAATTTCCCTTTCTTTTAAAAATAACCTTCCCTAAAGTGAGACTTCCTATTCATAGCCTTCAAATAATTATTCACAAAGTAATTTTTAAAAGCAAATCTGTAAATAAGTCTGGACTGTGTACGGATACAAATATCGTAGAAAGCGCAGAATTCATTGTTAAGTGGCTCTAGTCTATCAACCTATTATTATAGTTGAAGGTATGATCCTTGTGATTTAGAGCATGATATATTATCCATCAGAAATTTTAAGCGCATTTGTCTGTTTGATGATGTCCATGGAAAAAGTTGCATTGTTCGATTTTTTTTAAACAAAATAAGTCATATGACTTGCCAATCCGCTTATTGAGAAAGTAAATAAGATTAATAGGTTCCATGCTTTTTTAGCAATTTTCGGAATCGGGCCTAGGTCTGTATATCATTGTTTATTATGCGAAGCTATGCTCTATTTACTTGATAGTTAAAAACCTTCTTTAATTTCGATGTGTAGCATATACGCCAGATTGTAATGGTGATTTCCTAAGTTAAAGCATAATCCATTGTTGAGATTCAGCGATAGACCTAGATTTTCATTTTAGAAAGTTAGACTGTTCCCTTTGTGTGTGTTTTCCATACATGCTTTATATATTATGTAAAATCTACAATGGGACAGATACATTATTCATGATTGTGTATACCATTACAGCATATTTGTTAGACATTGTATGCCAAATTATGAAAACAAGCGCAACTAGGCTACTAGCCAAAGCTACTTCGGAGGATCGTAATTCATGTTTAAGGACAATCACATTGATGTATATTAACATACCAAGTACCGTAACCTGTATTTAGCATTTGGGATGACATACATGGACGTGGTAACTGACATGTATGACCTAGCTTTTATGTTTCATTAACATGCTGGTCCTGGTTGTGACTTTTCTCATGACAATTTATTATTGTGTATATTAAGGTTAAACTGTTAAGGTGTAAATTTTCTCCACTTCCCCAATTTCTCAATTGGATACAATGTCTGCTATTATGTTTTATGGGAAATAAATGAGGACAGTTTTCAGGCTGGAATCTAGCAACTGTTGTAAAATCCTGACATGTGGCAGATATGTGTTATGAAACTATGCAAATATGCTGTTTCTTAATCCGAGATGAGCTGGACTGACTTGTAAATGAAGGCTAAATTGCCACTGACATGCCTACGTGTAGTGAAAATAACCAAGGCGTTTCTGAGCCATAGGCGCATTTAGACCTGCTGTTAAGGGGGGGCCCGGTGGAATTTTACAGTGTATT
Organism: Proteroiulus fuscus; assembly: GCA_034700285.1. Classification (NCBI taxonomy): domain Eukaryota; kingdom Metazoa; phylum Arthropoda; class Diplopoda; order Julida; family Blaniulidae; genus Proteroiulus; species Proteroiulus fuscus. Next base: position 13,011 of record JAQIXP010000985.1, read on the forward strand.
GCAGATCTCAAAGGGGGGCCCGGGCCCTAATGCGCCTATGCGTTTCTCCTTAATTTTGGAAATGTCAGGCTTTTGACTGACGAGATAAATATTCAAAGTCAAAGAACTTGCTTTGCATTTCAGAGTTTTTATGATAATAAAATTGTTTGGTTTATTTGAAAACATTAATGTTGATCTGGGGAATCAGGGAAAAACAATTTTGTTAAAAATAAAGTTAGTAAAATCCCAAATAGCCAAGAAAGAACAATATTTTAAATGTCTTGAAAAGGTACATGTTGACCATGTCGATAGACTAATTCACAAGTAGCGAATGAGCCAAAAGTTGCTTTCGAGATAATAGCGTTTTTATGGAAAAAGGTATAATTTGGAAATAAATAATGTTAAAATGGTGAAATTTGGTGAACAGATGAAACAAAATATATTTGATAGGGAATGTGCTAATTTTTGTTAAATAATTAAATTAGTAAATTAATGTGCTTAATTATGAACATCCACTAGTTTGACTTTGATTAAGTTTGCAGGAAAGCTAAATAAATAAAAGTGTATAGTTTGCCTTTTAAATAAAGTGAAGCAAGAAAAATGTAGCGAATGTCAATTCTTAAAAGGTAATCTAACGAATGGTACCATTCGCTACTTGTAACTTAGGAATGATACCTTGTTGGATATTCGCTACTCTTCACTTCTGTAACTTTAACAATTATTGCTTAAAGTAATTTCTGTAACTTTAGGTGAATTAGGGACACTTCCAGGATCACAATTGTTCAATTATCTCATTTTTGACAAATTGGCTCATTCGCTTCTTGTGAATTAAGCCATCGATATGTAAGTGCTGCCTGATGATATTACTCTTTTGTTGCTGAATTAAAACTTTATATTTTATATTTTCCTTAAATGAATAGACCGATGTAGTTGTAAATTTGGGAAAGGCATTTTTTCTAGCTATTTTGACCATTGGTAAAAAAAAATTGTCTTTAAACGTTGTTACGAGTTGGTGGCAACTCTGTGAGCGGAGAATGAAATACATTTCTATTTTGTAAGTACATATATTAAAAAAAGTAGAAATTTGTTTCTTACTTCTTTTCCAATGTCATTAGATAGCTCTTGATAAGCTGGACTGCTATGGTCTTCAAGATCAGGGGTCCATTCTACGCCATCGTGTATTCTAAGAGTGCAGGCCACTTCGACTGATTGTCCCCACAAGAAATAGGGGGACAAAGTCGTAACAATCCGCTTGGTTGTTGTCGTTGGAGGTGCCGCTTCAGTGGCCTCACTGGGGCGGCTGTCGGGATCGGATGGATATTCTGCGTGCGGGTTAATACGACGACCGACCGGCTTCAAAGTCACTCTCGGCCTATTGAGAATATCCGAAGTTTTTCGAGTGGCTATCTTAAACGGAGCTCGAGTTATGGTCGGACCTACCCTTGGGGCTGGAAACGGTCTCCTGGACAAGGTAGGGAAGCGCCGCCTCAAGGAAGGTGGACTTGCTTTTGTTGCTGGTTGTTCTGTGGTTGTACTGTTTTCTAGAGTATCATTTGCTTGCATGGTGGTACCATTGACACTAATGGGCACTACGGGCGTTTTTAATGGCTTATTTCCAGTTATGTTCTTTACGACCGGATCGATCACAGAATCGAGGATGCTTGCCGTTTTGTTCGCTTTCTGCCTTTCAAAAATTTGGTCAAATAGACTTCCCAACTTTCTACCTTGAGAGACATTTCTGGACTTCAACGGAACCAAGAGCACAGAGACTGGCTCTTCGGTCGAAAATCCTGATGGTAATAATAATGGAGAAATACTTTCCGTCGGAATATCTACTGCTGGCTTTACTTTAGTTTCAATAGTTTCTGTTGATATTGACTTGTTCGTGGTCGAAGCGACTGTCGTCGTTTCTGTAGTGGTAGCCTCTGATGGAGCTTGACTTGTCGAGGTTGTGGACGTACTGGAGTATTCTTCCAATGCACTTTTTATGTTGTCTGCGGCCGCATGCTCGTAAGATGCCACATGAGCGGTTTCCTTACTCGAAGATGTCGGACTGCTTGGATCTAGTTCCGGTAGTTCCGGTAATGTGGAACTCTGTTTGGTTTCCGTAAGTAATACATCTGCTGATGAGATTATCGATTCTGAACCAACATCAACACTCGTGTCATTTTTGGAAACACTTGATGGAAGTTCTGCTGGCATTTTTTCTGCCGAAATGGGTACAGTGGTTGTGGAAGGTGATGTTGTTGTTGATGTTTCAATGTTTTCTTCATGAATTTCTTGCACATTTGCATCTGAGCTGTTTCCTTCTGTGTCCAAGCTTGTTGAAGGAATTTCTGGAACCGCAGTAGCGTTTGCTAAGTGTAAGTCCGAGAGATCAACATGGGTCTCAATTGGTGTTTCGCCAAATAGGGTTGGCTCGGGTAGGTTCAAAGATTCAATAACTTGCACTATGGTGTGTGTGGGACTTAATGTTGTGGACGATAGCATAGTTTCTTTAATCTCTTCAAGTAAATCTTCTCCAATACTTGATGTAGTTGTAAATTTGCTTTCTTGACCCCCTTCTGGATTTTTGGCTTCTCCGTTAGAGTCACTCACGGTGAAGCTGGTGTCAATTTTGATTAGTTTTCCTGGTGAGTTGGCACCACTACTGCTGGACACGCGGACACTGGTGTTTTGTAATGAGTTTACTGTAGTGGATGGTGTGGAAGTTTCAGTGCTTGTGGGCATTTCGGTGGTTGTTGTTGTTGTTGTGGTTGCTTTTTTGGTTGTTAAATAAAGACTAGGAATAGTTCTCGGTGCAAACATGTATCCCCTTTGAGTCGTCGTTGTTGTTGTAGTTGGCCGAGGAGTGGTGGTAGTAGTCGTTGTTGTCGTAAACGACTCCTCCTGGTCTCTCGAATTGACATTTGCTACTTCTCCTGCAGTAAGCTCTTTCTGTAATAATTCTTCCTGTGCTTTTGACTGGTAATCAACCTCGGCATCAGTATACGAGACTTCCGCTACCGAACCCCCGGCTTGTTTCGGAGCAGCCGTACTTGCAACAACTGGAATTTGTTCTTCTTCGGGCTGTACTTCCAGAATCTCTGGATGAACTTCGAGAATCTCAGATTCCGTATTCACCCTGTCTTGCTGGCTCGAGGCAGTTTCTTCCGATGGCTCGCTGTCTTCGGTGTCGAAAACTGATACTTCTTTGACATCGTCTTCAAGGAAACCAATGTCTGCGTTAACGTTATCATCTGCGCTTTGTTCTTGCTGACTCGCATTTACTTCACTTTGCAAGTTCTCCGGTGGCCCCTCGTAATGGTAGTCGTAGTTTGTATCGTGGATTGCATCTTCGTTATCGTGAACCGTTGACTCTGATGGAAGGGTATCGTTGTAATCCAAGTAATAGTCCATGTGCTCCGAACCATCTTGAATGGTCGGAGGTGTAACCGTCACAATGTGCTCCGAGGTGGGCATTCCGATGGGTTCTAGGGAATTATCAAATAAATCTATGGAAGGTTCGGTTATGGAGCCGTCGGAATAGTAATCAGTATCATTAGTCATGTCTGCTGATGGACCGTCTTTGAAAATGACATTTGCTATTAGGCTGGCATCAGGATTGCTGCCATTAATCTCGGTCGCGAGAATATCCCCTGAAATTGGAAAATTGTCCTCTCTCTGAGTATTTAAATTTTCATCATTGGTGTCTGAGTAAACATCCTCATCGGTGGCTGCTGGAGGGCCTTCGAAGTTTTCGTCGTTCCTGTTTTCGCCTTCTTCAGAATAATGCAAATTATCATACTCGTAGTGATAATCATCTTTATTGGTTTCTGGCTGATTTGGGACTGGATCAGTATCTAGGGAACCATCAGGTTGAGATGGCACTAAAGATTCTACGGGCTCCAAATCATCTGGTTTTATTGGATTTTCATTGTTTATGATGTCGCTATTGGAAGTTGGTGTTTCTTGGACTGCATCATCAGGCGATGTTGGAAATGGCTGATTGATGACACCATCATCAGAGGCGTTTTCAGAGTTCAGTAAAGTTTGAGCATGAAATGCTTCCTGCAGAGGATTTTCTGGTGGGTGGATTGTTTCTTGAGGCGGGAGGGCGTCTTCTCCAAACACACCGAGTGGAGGATGGTATATGGGTAATTGTAGATTTTGGGAAGAATTACCATTAGATGATGATATTGCAGATCTTTGTTGTGCTTGTTGAGGCACTGATAAAGGCGACTTAAGTGGATGAGAATGGAGACTTGAGTCTGAGGAGTTTGATTGGATGGCATAGACAAGAGACGAAAAGGCTTGAATTCCCTTCGCTTGTTGCCCCGGTGGCACCCTGATGTCTTGGTGTAGAGTATAAGGATGCCGCACCCCTGTTAAAAATAAGAAAAGAAAGTGAATGTAATGTCCACAATAAAACTCGTTTATGGATCTCACTTCAATAGATACTATCTTGACTTGCCTAATTTCTCATTAACTATTTGTCTAATTAATTCCTAAATATTGTCTGGGTAAACGTGATAAGCACACATGACCTAACTGACAGAAAGTACATTTTGTGAAGGAGGGAGATAAATTATGTAAGCATTTAAGTTAACTATGAAAACAAATCCTTCATATCCTCAATTAACTAAAGAAAAAGTAATTAATTCGGTTAATAAGCTCATGTGTATTTAGCCTATAATCCAATCTTTTAATTTACTTACATGTCCGGCATGACACATTATCAAAGGCTTTTGTATAATTAATTTATATTTGGTAATCTATTTTGCTGGGAAAAGAATTTTCAGTTTAAATCCAAGCTGTGAATCATGATTTAGGGCCAATTGTACCAGCAAGGGTTAACTTTAATCCACTGTTAAACTTAGGTTTTCTCTACTTTCCGGAATTTTCATTGGCCCAAACAGGTCACATGATAAAAATAACCCAGGGTTAAGACTTAACTGTGGTTGGTACAATTGGCCCTTAATGTATCTATTTCACTTGAGAAAGTGAACAGATTTTCATTCAAGAGTTTTAAATGCTAAATGCTCTACGAAGCATGATCTGATTTTTTTTATTTAAGTATTTGTATTGACAAAGCACATTGTTGATGACTTGAACAAGGCTTACATGATGGAATTTTAGTACAAACAGATTTCATACTGACCTGGAAAGTCAGGAATAAGCAGGAAAGAGGAATTCCCAGCAAAAAAAATTCCGCAGAAAATTCGAAGTCCTATGCAGTTTATAAACTGCAAAAAAACTGAAGTTTAATTTTTACATTTTCTGAACGTTTTTGAAACAAAAACCTAAACAATCAGTGTAGTTTTTGTGTAGAAAAGTTTTTCTGCATTTTTTAATTTTTATACAGTATTTCAGAATTTCTGTAATTTTTCAACAATGTTTCTGCATTTTTTCTTCATTCTAGTGATACAGAAAAACTGCAGAAAGAATGCAAAAACTTTCACATTTTCTACACAAAAATTACAAATTATGTAGGTTTTTGTTTCCTAAACGTTCTGAAACGTAACTTAAACTACAGTTTTTCTGCAGTTTTATACTGCAAATAAACTGCAGAAGAATTCAAATTTTCTGCAGAATTTTTTTTGCTGGGTTTGGTTAGGAAAAGTCAGGAAAAATCCCAAGGTAATAAAGAAAGTCATGGAAATCTTATAAATCTTATGAGATTGTATGATAAATTTAATACCTGGATCATATGCATACAATTTTCTAGTTTTACCATAAATTTTGGTTTTTACCTGTTCATTGAATGGGTAAATGACTATAGTTAGGGTGTAGTCATTGACACATTATTTCATAATTTAAGTTTCTGTGATTGTAATCGACAATGCTAATTTGCTAAATATGAATTAAAATGTGAGAGAAAATGTTTATTTGGTCAGGGAAAGTCAGGCCTACTTGGATTTTTAAAAATGGATTTGATTTGCTTTGAATTGACTTAGTAGATAAAGGAGAATCTTTCATAGTTTTTTTTTCTACAATTCAGGGATAAAGTGGAGTATTTGGATACCTTCAAAATATGTCCCAAATCTCACATTCCTTTCGAGTTTGAATAATAAAATCAAATGTTGTATTCAATAGGTAATAACAAATAATTCATACACCTATTGAGAAACGCTTGCAATTCAATTGAATTGGATCAAGTATCAACTACATAAGAATGACCTAAATTTTAAGGCAAAAATTGTTATTTTACTTTTGCTAATTTGAAGAAAATAGTTAAAGGCGTGGTGGACTTGGTATAATCGTGCACTAGATGGTGCTGATTGTTATAGTGTGCTCTAATTCCATTGATGGATATTTGCACTTATGGATGGATACTCCTATTACCTGAAGAACATGAATTTCTTAAAAAGTTGGGCGCAATTAACATGTACTTTTTTTCAGTAAAATTAATTTTACTGGAAGTATGCTATGCCCACTTTGTGGCAGGTTAGTTTTAAAATCAGAGCCTCAAGTATATCCTCAAAGTTTTTAAGTTCATTTAAAATGAATATAAAGGGACAGTCCCACTTTGTGACAAATGAATATTAAAGTTAAGAGAATTGATAATAACGAAGGGCAGTCTTATTAATAATTGCAGTTCACCTACCATAATTCAGAAACTTATACAGCATAAAGTTTATTACTAGAGGGATTGACAAAATGTCTTCCAACATGGCTACCATCAACCATCTAGATTTTTGCCCAGATTTGATTATTTAAATATTAATAACTATTGAAGGGTAAATTTAAATTTCTAAGCTCTTCTTGTTTTTTCCCCCTTCTTTCTTGCAAAAAATGCTTGAGGTAAGGTGGAACTGTCCCTTTAATGCAAATTTCCTACTATAATCCCCACTGCTCTTGAATTAAATTCTGTCTGTGAATAATTCGGCTAACAATTCTTGTTTTGTTCGAAACAATTACTTTTAACTATTTTGCATAATTGCATTTCTTTCTTAAATTTCACGCATGCAAACTAACTGTACATTTTGTCATAATTTATGATTAAATTATACGTGTTGTATTGATATAATTATACTGTACCAGTACATAAACGTCATGCGGTTCTGTTATTTAGCATTTCGCAAAATCCCATTTGCTTACAAAAAAATTTGTGCAAAAACAATCACAATATTTCAGTTATTTTTTTTTTGTTCCTATTTCAATTTGCAGCGCATTTTTCATATTATTTGCAAGGTTTCCTGGTGAGAATATGACAGCACCTTACTGTAGGAAATACTGCAAATGTAATTTTGTGGCTCCGAGCAAATGGTCTAGTTCTCGACTTGTGGCATGCATAAACTTTACGATAAATTACATTTGAGTACTTTAGCATGTTTTTGTAACATACTTTTACATTTGAAAAAGAAATTCTTTTCATAGTATGTCCTTATAATAAAATGGACCATTTTTTTCTCCCCTTTTTTAACATGTCTTTATATAAAAACTTTAAAAGCACTGAATTTTGATGAATCTATAAGAAAGGCTTTTGACTCTGTAATTTCAGATGTTTGACCTGATTGACAAGAAATTATTCATGAACTTTTTATACGGAAAAACTGACCACTTTTCCTTTTCAATAAACTCAATTTTAAAATCACGAGTCGACTTGCATCAGTACTTATATAAGTTGAAACTTTATACATTGTTGTACAGTGTGCCATTTTAAATTTACTTTAAGAAATTTATATTTTTAAATTTGAAAACTGGATTCCTCGTAAGCAACATTTTTTCTGTCACTATTATTCCCATGCAGTTTTAATCTATAGAATCTAAACATTCCTCAGTTGGTTTTTTTTTTGGTTATTTTTTATCTGGGAATATAACGATGGCTTAATTCAGAAGTAGCGAATAATTTCTCAATTTTAAATGAGATAATTGTACCATTGTGATCCTGGAAGTGTCCCTAATTAACCTAAAGTTACAGAAATTAATTTAACCAAT
>JAQIXP010000986.1:0-20902 GCA_034700285.1 Proteroiulus fuscus
CATTTATAATTAAAATGACAAGCAACTAGTGTTAATTCTTGCATTTGTTAGGCAAATAAATTTAGAAAATATGGTAACAATAATTATGCATAATGTTTTACAAGGAAACCAAAACAGCAGGGATATTCTCCAAACTAATAGCCGTCTATAAAACTTTTGCATTATACATAATGTAGGTATATAGAAATTTGGATGCAGTAACAAAAAGTAATGTAATGAAAGAATATATGAGAATAATGTAAGTAATAAAGTATTGTTCAAGATAGTAATTTGAATATCATAAGTGGAATTATTTTCTTTTTAAACAATTAAATTACAGCAAAGTTTTTCTGTAAATTTACTGCATTTTTTCTGTAATACCAGCTGCCAGCACATTGTTCCGTAATATTACAGATTATTTTTTTACAGTGCTGCAGTTAAATTTGTTCATGTTTTATACATGAACATTATGAGATATTTTTGTCAGTATCATGTCAGGGACAACCCTGCAGAATCATTTTATTAATTAATCCTATAGCCTTTTCTTATTATTCAATAAAAACATTTAAAACATACTTCATGCAGCACTATATAGGAACGCCATACTAAAGCCTTCAGCTGTTGTGTACACAAGGTACATCTTGGACCAATAATAAATAGTCAATTGAGAAGAATGCAAGCATTACATTTTCTGGCTACCAACCAAGAATAAGAAATAAAATTTCAAAGAAATTGTTTGGTTAAATGGGACTTTTATTTTCAGTCCAACATTTTCATGAGGTGTTTCACCGCAGTGTCACTTTGTCGGCAGAAAACAGTTAAAAGTAAAATCACATGTGAACAAAGAGTGCACCATTCCTATAAATGTATGCCAAAATAAATGATGTCTAAAGCATTGGATTAATACCAATAGAAGAGCACGTATGCCCTTTAATTTTCCAATAAGTTATATGAAAATATTTCAAAGGTAGCCCTGATCATCCATGTTTATTTACTGTGCAACCTCACACACGTGGAATCAACTTAAAAAGGCTTGAAAAAAAAATTAAAAAAGCTTTAAAAAATATAAACAAAGTGCTCAGTACTTTCCTAAGTAAGCCTCCCCACGCAAACTATATGTAGGATAAATGGTTATAACAACTGCATATTATTTCAACTCATTTGAGTCAGTCTCATATAGTCCCACTCACACACTCGTTATGGTTACATAAGACTATAATTCTGGAACATAACTTTTGGATAAAATGCGTCAGCAATGCAAAAAAATGCCTGGTAGAGTTTTTAGTTTGTGCAGAGAAAGTCAAGGAAACTGATTTTGGTCAGGAAAATGAGGAAAAAAAAGTCTGTTTTCCTTGACTTTGTTTTCCTTGACTTTTCATGGCCAAAATCAGTATTCCCTGACTTCATTGCTGACGAAAATCAAGTTTTCCCTGAATTTCTTGCTGACAAAAATCAGTTTTCCCTGAATTTCCCTGATCAAAAATCAGCTTTCCCTGACTTCTTTGCTGAACAAATCAAGTTTTTCCTGAATTTCCCTGGCCAAGATCAGGATTTTTTTTGACTTTCCTTGACCAAAATCAGTTTTCCCTAACTTTTGTTAATAAAAATAAGTTTTCCCTGACATTCCCTACTCAAAATAAATTTTTTTCAAGTCATTTTATTGCATTATACACAATAACAACAGTGCTCAATTCACATTGCAGATCACCCTTTGATTTTATAAGCAGTTAAATAAAATACAGAAAATCTTTGAAAATGAATGGAAACATGAAATAGAATAAATATTAATCATGACAAAATTAGGATGCCATGAAGTTTTATTCTGCATAAAATCTAACCAAGTAGGGCCTCTATGTAAATGGAATACCATATTAAATTTCCATGTTTTCTTTTTTTCCCCCAGCTATTTTTGGATTTTCCCAGACAAACTAGGTCTATTCCAGGTCAGTATGAACCTTGTAATATACATACATGGTTCAAATTGTTTTTTCAAAGTTTAATTATAATTATTTTTTAAAATGTAAAAGTTTTAGTTTTTGTTTCAGTGATGATTGCATTGTCTTTAACAGAGTAGGCCTATAAATATATACCTTCCCTAGAGGGAGGCACCATAGCACGATAATACCGATTTTGTAGTGTGCATTTATACAGGAAGGTGGCGCAGTTTCAATTGAAAAGTAAATGAAAAAAATCAACTTTAGCGTTTTAGCATATAATTTATGTAGATTGCTAATAAATAAAACTACATTTGTCTCATTTTCCTTGTACTGCTAAATGACAGCATTTTTTTTTCTTTTATGAAAAAAAATATTTTAACTACATGTTATCAGGGTAAAAAATAGCAGAGCATAATATATTCTTGACAGAAACAGAAGGACATGAATTAGCCCAGTCCAACACATGTCAACACAGTAAGAATTGAGTGTATAAACTTACCATAAATAAACAAGAAATCAGCCATGAATGAAAATAAAGTGTCAGTTTACTTCGTTTACTTCAATTATATTGTGCTACTGATAAATAACCCATGCAAGCCTATCATAATTAACGTTTAATATATTTCTGCTTAGGGAGAGAGTATGCATATGTATGCAGAATAATTAAAAATGTTCATTTAGATTCTGCCTCTCAAAAATGTATATCTATAGTTTATCTTAAAAATTGTCTCAGAAATTAAATTTAAAGAAGCAAAAGACAAAAAAATTGGTAACATAAGACCAGAAGACTTTCCCCATAATATACTATGCTTCCTGTCTTTTTTGACGTGTAATAGGCTCAGGATTTGTCAGGACAAATGTTCCCTATTTTTGGTGAAATTGGGTTTTGACTGCATGAACTATGCAAGGGGGATAAAAAGACATTTGAAGTTTTTTTTATTAGCCTATAGTAATTATATATGTAAAAAAGTGGCTCCATCTTTAAAATCTCCCCTTTAACTTGTGGGGGCGCCACTTACACTTGCAGGGACAATCATATAAAGCAGTTCTAGTTGGTATTTCAACTAATGGCCCTCTTATAGTCAGTTCCAATAATTGTTGGCCCTGTGCCCGCCACCTAGCGTCAGTTTTATTTCGTTTGCAGGTGCCATACATGGGGGCTTCCATTGGCTCGCTGAGGCAAACTGTAAGTTAGGATTCTTCTGCTGCTGAGATCCTAACTTATTTACCGTAGGTATGGCTTTCAGAAGTAACCAAATCCTAACCTACAGTTTGCCTTATGCTCCTGAAAGCCAATGGAAGTCTCCATAGAAGGCTACTGCAATCGATGAAAATGAAACTGGCGCTAGGTTGCGGGACCTGGACCAAAAATTAATATAGTAACTTGCTTGCATGCTTTCAGGATCGCTGCATGAGGTTAATTTTATTTTCAAAATTAAAAACGAGATTGATTAATAATTTTAAATGCCGGAAAAAAAGTTGCGCAATTGGGAATCACCCACAAGTAATATAAACAATAACAACTATTCTAAGCTTGACAAACCAAGCCTTGTCAGAATTTGTGCACCAGCATTAACCACTATAGATCACAATAAGCTCGGTATAGCAATATCAATCCTATCATGTACGAGCGTAAATCGAGTTATAGTTAGATAAAAACTTCCAATCATTTAATTAAAAAGTAAAATACTGTATTTAACTTTTTAGTCATGATCGAATCCCAAAATTGGTACATAATGAATTATATAACATTTTCAACCCATCGCTACTAGTGTTACGTAATATGTAGACAAACCCTTACTACAGAATGGATCCCTGGCTAAATAAAACATTAGTTTTCCGTTATCCAAGCATCATGGAACTATGTTCACAATTCTTTGTGAACTAGCATTAGGTTTTATACATTGATGTATAAAACCTAATGCTAGCTAACAAATAAATAAAAGAATTAGAGGGAAAGCCCCACTTTGAAACAAGATATTTAAGATGTTCACACTTACTAGATATGAATGGCTGTGACAATAATTGCAGCAGTTTCCACATTGAAGAAATTATGACGTTTGCCGAATAGTATTATAGGCCTACTGTTAGCAGGGCCGGCTTTAGGGGGGGACGAACTGGGCAGTCGCCCAGGGCCATGACTTGTATGGGGGCCATCACCTGGTAAAATAAATAAAAGTTCAAGTGGGAATACCAGCAAAAGTTATAAGAGTTTGCAAACATTAAAGTTTGTAAAAGATCTTTTTTAAAATTTCATACATTGGATGAGCATACTGTATTTACTTAACTTATCGATATGCTTTCCTACTAATTGGTTGTAAGTGTTTGCAAACATTTGATCAAAATCAAAATGCACTTTTTTTGGGGACATTTTGACCTACTGACTTACTGGTTAACATTTGCAAGCATTGGCTGAACTGTATGCTATTGACGTCTATACCTTGCATTTGCAAACATTTGTACACTTGGTGGAAATTGAAAAATAATTTACCTTTTTTTGATGAATGTCTGAATAAATTTTTTTTTAAAATTAAGCTATCTAGTCAAATAAGCATAATATACCATTTGGTTTACTATTTCTGAAAAGTGCTGCCAACTTTTGAATGGCATAGACAAAATTTATTAGATTTTTGATCGATTTTTTTCAAAATGTTTGCTTATGGAGCTATAGCACATCCCCTCTCCGTACTCCTCCCATCTCGGGGAAAGCTTTTCCCTTAATAATAGCTGATGCCTTTTACCCAGTAGAGGGCGCTACATACTGTCAGCAGGGTGTCTGGCCAAATCCAGTAACGAATTTCCATGACATTTCCAGGTTTTCCAGACAAATTTTCCCAAATTTCCAGACAAAATGAAAGTGATTTTTAACTCATTTATACTGACATATGCAATTAAAACTGTAATATTTGGCAACTACCCTGGGCCGCACCCAAAAATTCATTTTTTTCCCCGACCCAAAAATATTTTTCATGGCCTGCAGGCGAAAATCTGAAGGGTAACAAAAAATACAGAAAATGGCGCCGCATGCGAATTTTTTGCTCAAAAAAAAAGTAAAAATGGGCTAAAAAAAAAATCACCAATAGTGCCTAATTTTCCATTTTAGTTAAATTTATTTAGATTTTCCAGACGCAGACTAAATTTCCATGACATTTCCCTGACATTTCCAGACAATACTAATTTCCATGACATTTCCAGGTTTTCCAGACGGCCAGACACCCTGATATATGTATTATGGACAGTTTATTTATTGTCTGATGGGCTCAAATAAAATTGCAATTTCCATGCCTTTCCTAATTTTTCATGCTCTTCCTCCTACAACCCACTTCTTTTAAAGTGGGACTTTCCCTTTAACAATGTCATTGCACCATCTATAGAACTATTATTGCGTTATGGTAATTACAAAAAATGTTTGCAATTTAAGCGACGAGATGGCATCGGGTACATGATTCCCAAAAAACGTTTGTCATGTAGATAGAATGGATGACCATTACAAAAATTCCTCTTGGACAGCCCCCCATAGTCATTATTTTTTTACATTTTTAAACAAGAATTTCTGGGTCCAAATCGTCCATAGGACAGTCGAGTCTACGCTCCATTCCAAATATTTTGAATGCCTGTTACCCTATATATTGCTTTCAGATGGCCAAGTTCACGCTAGCCATTAGCCATTTTATAATGAATCTTAATAAGTAAAATCAGCTACTCCAATATCAATGAAAACTAGGCCTATATAGGCCTACCAAACTTTTCTACAGAAATCAGCTGTCAAGCTATATCAAAACTCTAGACAAAAACGTCAATTTAATAGTCACGAATTCGTTCTGAAAATGCAGCAGAGGTCGAATCTTGCACTGAACTCTGGTAATTACATAAAACATTCAATTTGCTTAGCATCTCAGAAAGCACCTCAAAACGGAAGCCCATGTCATATATTTCTGACAAAATGTCAGGAGCATTTTTTGGGAAGTTTGTTCTAGGAATGCAAAAATTAAATTATGTTTCAAATTTCTTCAGATGACAAATGAACATGGTACTTTTGCAATCATACATGCACTTCTTGTCATTCTTAAGGGACCCCACCCTATTGCCTAGCTATAAAAAATTGCTGCTAAGAGCCCTAAAGATGAGCATAAATGTCCTGTTTTTTGGGGGGATGTTCACATTATATCCCTTTGCTTTAGCTGTGCCGACACAACTTCTAAATCATCCCCCTTTCTCCCTTGTCTGAGATATTTTTTTTAAACATTTTCAATGTCAAAATAGAAAAAAAAGGATGTCTCAGACCCTGACCCACAAAATTGCAATTATTTTAAATTTGTCGTATTTTTGAAAAATATCCCAGCACCTGCATGGGACGCTTGCATAATTTGGAACCAAAACTTATCAAAACTTGGAAAGTTTTCAAGCTATATAGTTAATAATGTAGAGAAATTTTTGGGCATAAAATGTTATTGAAGTAAGTGTACACACAATAACATATTTTGGCCAGTAAATATAATCATGATCTAAGGTTTAACCCTAAGAGAAGCATTGATAGGGTTGTAACATGCACATGGCATAAAGAGCCTTTCACAAAATTTTTCCCAAAGATTGACCAAATGTTGTCAGAAAATGGAGCAGACTTATAGCCATTTGCTATTTTTAACTCTAGATTGAGGGATCGATAGAATATTTCGTGCATATTGAGATCATAGAACATCAATCATGAATCAATGCAACATGAGCACTGCTAAATATAAGACATACATGCATGGTATAATGCATAGAAATATTCATAAAGTATTAAAAGTGAGAAAAAAAAATGGTATATGGCTTCACTAATTATAAGTCCGTAATATAGTGCATCTTTTGAAGTTCAGAAATGCCGTCTTAAGCAGCATATGTGTGAAAACAAAGCAGGGTTTACATTAAAAATCACTTCATTATACCAACGAGCTAGTTGTTCATTACTCATTTTCAGTCAATATTTCTTGCCTTCAGCACCGGCGGAAGTGACTTTTCATCCCTAAAAATCTCCCTGTATCGTGTGAGTCAACTGGGATAATATTTTGAAAACGATATCTGTTAATTTATGTTTTGGGTACACAAACCAAACGTTATGAAAGAGAAACCTGGAGGTGCCGGGCAATATATAGGGCCTATTTGCTTTTAAGCAAACCTGAGAAAAACATTTCAAAAGTAGCATAAGCCACCCTACATATGCTGACAAAAAGAACTCTTGAAATTGATTTTCAGAGTGTTTAATCCTCTAACAGTGGGGAGTTTTTGGAGCTATTTTCAGCTAATTCTCAGTTTAACCTGCGACTTACAGCTAACCCTCAACTGAAACTCCCCACTGTAAAAACTTACTTTTTCAGACTCTGCAAACCATCTTCTGAAATAATGTTTAATAGTACTCTAAAATTAGGTATTTTATAGGCATTTTAGTGAGAATTCATAACCGGACACTTTGCTTGCAATATCAGAAGATATTTTTTACAGAAGATAATTTCAGAAGAATATTTTTTTTTTGTCTTTGCCAGCATGTAGGCAGACAATGCATTTCAGTGATTTTCAGAAGAAAAATAATTTAGATTTTTCAGATTGCATGTAGGACGGCCAAAACGAATTCTGATGTAATATAGAGGCCTGCATACATATTCATGCAAACCAAATGCAATTGGAACATGTAGTGTGTGCCATTTTAGATAAATAATCTTGCAAGGGCAATTGCTTTCATCGATTATTCACAATTGAATCTAAATCTTTAGTCATCAACAATCATCCGGTATTATCGTGAACAAGACGTTATATAGGCTTAAAATGCCTCACACAAACTTGACATTCAGGTCAGATTCAGCAATGTTTATCAGCGGTAAAGTCATATTACTTTCATGGTACAGCTGTTTTGTGTATATTATATTCCAAACATATATTTGGTATCTAATATGACGTTGTTTCAATAACATAAAACAAATAAAAATTACCTTAAAACCAGGTGGATTTGAACAGGACGACGCATCTTCATCATGCTCCATACGACCATAGCATATGATACGACCAATAGCATGTTCTCAACGCCATCTGGTGCTAGCAATGCAAATCCAAGCCATCGCTAGGATTTGCAATCGCGTACCTAATTAAGTTAAGGCTGTTAAGTTAAAAGATTTTTTGATATGATCATTTTATAACAAAAAATATTTAATTTAAATTTGAGTAAATATTGTGCATTTAAAACAATTTAACAATTAAAAAAGTGACATGATTTTATTTGTAAGTTTATATTAAGAAATGATAACCATTCTTCTATGTATCCCATGTTGTCTAGTGGCTAGGATACCTGGCTTTCACCCAGGAGGCCCGGGTTCGATTCCCGGCATGGGAACATTTTTTTTCACAGAAGTTTAGAATAGTGCATAGTGCTACAAATTCATAAGCAGCTTACATTTTCTTAAAAATATATTTACAAAATCCAAACAAAAAATTCTAATAACATTTTTTTAATTTAATGATATTATTTAATTTTTTGAACCTAAAAGGGCTTTTTAATGAATAAATTCCAATTCCTTTGAGATGAACATTTGCTATAATAATATCTTTTATTAATACAATTTCAGAACAATTATTACAAACAAATAAAACATCATTTATTTCGCAAGGCTTCATTTTTACAAATGAGTTCATATTTAGCTCCCACAAACCATAAAGTAGTTTCAACTGAACCTTTATTAGCATCCTGAAAAAATAATAATAAAAATTATTTTTTAATATTGAACTGGATCAAAAATTTTAGCAAACTTGTACGCACATTCATTTGATTTAAAATTCTCCAAAGGATTTCTGAATGTTTCTCCCGACACGACTTAGCCAATATTAGAAGGATATTTCCAAATAAATCAACATCAGGGCTCGGTAATTTACCTTGAAATATAAAAAAAAGTTTCCAAAACCATTTTCATAAACTCACCTTGTAAAAAAAAATACATACCAATTGTAATTTTTTGCAATTCATCACATATCAAGTCAGATAAAACTGCCAATTTCATGATTTCAGCAACCACAGGTAAAGAGAAGCTAGAAATATAAAAGTGACACGATATAATGTAACACCAAAAGCTGAAAATAAATTATAAAAAAAAAATTCCACCAATGACTATGATAATTACTTACTTTTGTAGAAACTCATCTCCAGCTGTCAAAATTTCCAGATATGATAAGGAGAGCATCAGTAAAGAACGGCATACCCTTTCCGGGGCATTTATACCGTTCCAAAGCCGTGAAACAAGCAAAAGCAACGAATGCACACTTCTTAAAGGCAGAATTCTATGTTCATTCTGAAATTTTAAACAAAATATTTTCAGGTTGAGTTGCATGAAGTAAAAATCTATACCAAAATACCTTTTTATAAGCACAAAATCAAGACACTTACAAGTACTCGAATCAAAAATCCTTCCAAGTGACAGCGCAATATGCTGTCAGATGATATTAAAAGCATAGCCTTCAACGCTGCCTAAATATTTACAACATTTAGATCAAAAATTCTACATCAATCAATCCTAATACATTAATTTAGCATATTTAAATTCAAATATTACCAAAGTCAAATTAGTCTGGTGTACTAAACGATCGCTCAATTCTGGGATAACACAGTACTTTTTTTCTGTGCCAATATGCGTAACACTGTCGCAATTTCTAGTCACATCCAGATTTAAGTCCTCCAATTCCATTTTGGAACATCCTACAATTGAAAACACAGTAAAAATGGAGAAATTTCAGCAAAAAGTTTCAAAATACCATTGTGGCTGAGCCATGGTGACCATTTTCAAAGTGGGGTGAATGAGTTACCCTAGCACCATTCGTTTACAAGGTTAAGACCTCGTTTTTTAAGCAAAACAAATAGATAAACTGCATCGATTTTCATGAAATAGCACTAATTTAAAAAGGTTATGTATTCAAACTTCATGAATATTAATTATTTGGTTTTTTTTTTAAAAATTAGAAAAAAGTAATTTTTTTTTACAAATAAACAGTGTGTCGGTTAATGAACATTACAAAACATAAGCAAAATATACGTTTTGAAGGTAAGTGAGACCCGTAAAAAAATTCCACTGCAAACTGCATAAATTTTGCAGTTTTTTGGGCTGTTAAAGCTGTAGTTTTTCTGATTTTTCTGCAATTTTACCATTAAAAAATGCAGTTCTTTATGGCAATTTTTTTTTTGAGAAATTCTGACTGTAGTTTTTCTTTTGTGCATTACAGAGCTAAATAAGGAACCCACACTTTTGTAAGGCAAGTCATGATACCCCCTCCCCAAGAAGCAGTGTTTCACAAATACTTAAACAGTTCCTGACAACGTTTCCATAAAAACTGACGAGAAATTATTTTCGTAAAAGTGAAAATGGCCGCCACGAAAGCAGAATTGGTAAACCAATAACAATGTATGTGGCTTATACTGTCAACATGCTAAAACTCGCACAATGAAGACCCTGATGCCACAAAATTGTTCTAGCACAGTAGCAAACCAGGCAAAAAATAGTTATTTGCCCAGTATACATTGCTGGACATTGTGGTTATATTTCAACCACTCTCATGTGCTTTAACTGAAAATTGTCAAGCCGTTTTGAATTTTGGATAACCTTACCAAATGATATGCTGAGAAGAAAACTAATATAAGCCACAGGACCATCCGACCAAGCAGACGGATCACATCGCTGGTACCTTGAAATATACAATGAAAATATATTTAGAAAGCAAAATTCCTTTTAGATCAAACAATCCAAAGCTTTACACATACCTGCTATTCAGCACCTGAATGACATCTGAGGTTAGACACAAATCCATTTCCTGAGAAATGCATAATTTTGCAATTAAAGACAGCAGTGCAGTATCAATCTGTGGAATCCAGTACAGCATGTTCACGATAATTCTTTGTGCCTCTTTCACGTCGCCATCAAATATGCAAAGACCACTCAGCTTTTCTACACAAATAATGTGATTTTTGATATAAAATATAATAAAACAGGCAGTAAAAATTATGAGTAAATTGTTACCAAATGCTTTAGGAATGTGTAGTTGAAGATTTGCGAGGAATTCAGCTTGGCAACGAGGTGCCACTAGTCTGATAATGTCAACTAATTTCCACGGAACGGTTTTGGCTTGAACGATATCTTCGGGAAGCTGCGCCAGCCACGAAGATAACGCAGATATTCTAAGTATAAATATTCAAGCAATAAATTTATATACTGAACGTCAACTTGTTTCAGAATAATCCAAGCACATAATTACCTGAAGAGATGAGTGTACTTTGATTGCTGTACAATGTCATAAAGAAGGTGTAAAAAGGTGCTGTAGCACTTGGACTCGATTGAAAACATCTGCGCTGCCCCCCGGGCACTTTCTAATAGTTCTGTAATTAAATAAAAATTCCACTAGCTGCTTTTCTCATCAAGGATTGGCAAAATTACAAAACAAACTACTATGTCTTACTCTGAATTGATTGCCAAGATTCTTTCTCAAGAAGTCTTTTCACGATTTCCATAATGATTTCAACATTACGATGAGGCAATGTCCCGCAACTGTCATTTAACGTGTCAATTACATAACTTCTAGCAATGCTGATATACTTTCTTTCTTCACCTTTGCTGGCAAATGCAACATGTGTAAGGATATCACAGAGAATCAAATTCAGACGCGCAGCATTCTACAAACAAAAATTATAAAGTAAAATAAAATAAAAAAAGGTGTGATAATGAAATAAACTAGCGCAGTTTAGTTCAAGAATCCATTTATATGCATAATTACCTGGCTTAAATTGCTTTGTACCCCAGACCCCCTTTTCCCAGATTTAGAATTGTCAGAGTATGGAAACCAAGCCATGCAGTGCTTTAGAAATACTTTTCCAAATTGATGGACAAACCAGTCGTGCTGCATATAATGAAAATAATACAATACTTGATTGTTAACAATCTCTCGACCAAACATGAACAACAAGAATGGTAAATAATTATAACTACCAAGGTGAAATCTCGCTCAGCCACTTGCCATTTTTCAATAATTTTCCATAACAAGTGAATAATTTCTACTATACATAGGTATACTTCCATGGATTCATCAGAAACTAGATTTTTTGCTGAAAATAAATAAAAAGTTCCAAAACTTAAATTTTTGCCATTCTTGAAACTTGAGTTAAATCTTTTTAGGGTAGCCGGGAATATTCGCTACATGGCAATAAGCAAAATATTTTGGAAACATTGGAAAAAATAAAAGCAAATCTCCTGACTTTTTCTTGCATTTTCCTTAATTTCCAGGTTGTTATTAACCAAGAAATTAGGCCAGGATTTCAAAAACTATTAATTCTTCACAGTCCAAAATATTAGGAGTTCGGCTAAATTGACTATTCCCGGCAACCCTATAATTTATAACTAATTAACCAACCAGAGACATCATTTAAAGAGGCAGCCTCGACCCAAATTTGAAACAGCAAAGGCATCAAACTGGACGTTATTGCCTTCAACTGTTTTGTGTCCTCAAAAAAATCCCTCGGATTATCTCTTTTAAAATAAATACGTTCAGTAAGGTAAGTTCTCAGAACACATAGAAAAACTTGCAACTTTTGTGTTTTTGATTGCAATTCTATACTGCAGCAAATAAAATTGTGGTAAAATTTAAAAATTTTATGAAACCAAATTGCAATTCATTGCGTTCTAGCAAAAAAATTTGATTAAATTTATTAGTTATTTTTTTGGAATGCTGTTTTATTGCCCTATGGTTTTAAACCTAAGAATCCAACCAACTGACTGCAGTTTTTTTACAGACATAGAATTGAAAGGCTACAGAGCACTAACTGCAGAATTTCTTTCCCTGGGTAAAAAGCAGAATAGCTTGACAGAAAGTTTGTTACCTGTTTGCTGAAGGGTTAACAGTGATAAATTGGTTATTGTATAGGGGTAGGAACAAAGGCTTTTCAGAATCCCGAAAAGCATATTTTGAAGCATTGTCATCAATTAGGTCACCAGCATCACCTTTTCCCAGAATAGTCCTCAAAATATTCTGCAGTCGCTGCGATATTTTCAAGTACCACGACAGACTCGTGACTTTTCGTGATGGATCAGATGACAAGAGGCGCTTGTTCTTCTGGTGGGAAGATGCGGCATGGGAAAGCGATTTTGTCTGATTGGAAATCTGATTCAGGAAGTCTTCGAGCAAATGTTTAGAGTAGTGCTTGAGTTGATTCGGGAAAAAATCCAGAAGCAAATCCACAATGCTCAATGAATCGGTCTGAATTTCGTGCATTAAGTGAGTCATGGCACAGCGCAAGTGAGCAACCACTATCGGAAAGAATGGAATGATTTGCTCGGATTGAATTTTGGAAAAAATTAATTTAAGTACAGTTATATTCGATTTTCGCAAGGGAGTGAAAGTGTCAGTGGTGGTGCCTGAAAGCTTATCCACCAAAGTATGCAAATTAGATTGGATTAGCTCTGGGAAGACTGTCAGACTTTCTTTTAAATTCTTCATAGCATCCATTCGCACTGATGTGTTGTAGTGATTTAGCTTGCTTAAATATTCCTGTGAAATTTGAAGAACCTTTAAGTTAATTTGAAAAGAGCACACTAGTTATGAACCAAGCTGTTTTCTACCTTGATGTCGCTTTTAACTCGGCTTGAATCTGGCTGATCCGCTCGTTGCTGGAGCTGCTCCTTGATTACAATCTTCTTTGCTTTAAATGTAGTATCAACCACATTTCCCTTGGGAATCTTTTTGCCAACTTTTAATTTCACTTTCTGAAAGTCCTTCTTCTTTTGCTTTTTCTTCTTTGAACTACTGGTCATCTTTAAGCAATACTAGACTTGGAACTGTTTAGAAACTTATTTTGCCACTTTCTTAGTGTTCTAACTCGTCGTTTATATAGCACTTATCTTTTAAAAACAAATCACAGGTAAAGTCACAGGTAAATTTCCAAGGAGCTTATTTTCAGAAAATCCACACGTGCTTTGACTCTACGGAGTCCCAACAGTGCGCGGCGAAAATAAGACACCTTAACAAATAAAGACTACTATGGAGACTCTGTCGAGGGCTCCGTAAGTTCAAAGATCGTTTGTGATGCGATTGTTTTGTTGTTTCATTTATAAATAAATTGTAAGTAAACTTATTTTGCTATCAAAAATACGTTTTGTTAAAAATAATTGCGTTTAGTATTTCATAAGAGATGTTAGTGACAACCCTTATATTGTCGGCATTTTCCTGTCAAATGCCGCATTGTTTAATATTAGACCTACCATCAGACAGACGTTGAACTGCATGTATTCATTACCGACTTTCTTATAAATTCCCTTGTTTTCAAGGAATAATACTTGCTGATCAGAAAGTACATTGACTGCCATGGACACTGATATGTACGACGAGTTTGGCAATTACATAGGCCCTGAACTTGACAGTGATGAAGACGATATCGATGACATTGACCGGCGTGATGGTGGACAACAAGATTATGAAGAGGTATGCCTATTCAGCACAGAACTGTACCTACTATTTATTTTCCCAAACCCCAGAACTATTATGTTCATTTGTATCTCCTGTGAATTTTAGAGTCGCAGGCTTGCAAGTTGGTGGCTCTAAATTGTTCGTTAACTTATTTTTAGGATGATGACATGGAAGAAGATAGAGAAGAGGATGATGTCCCACAGATGCAGGTGGTTCTTCACGAGGATAAAAAATATTACCCTACAGCCGAGGAGGTGTACGGACCTGATGTCGAGACAATTGTTCACGAGGAAGATACGCAGCCCCTAACTCGTAAGTCCTAATATTCCACATACTCGAATAATCTGTTAAAAATGGGAATATTAAGTTAGTGATTACTGGTATGTGTTTTTAGAGCCTATTATTGCTCCTGTAAAAAGGAAGAAATTCTGTATGGCAGAACAAGATTTACCAACTACAACTTATGATATGGAGTGAGTTTAATCGAGTATTTAATTTCTTTTTAATTACCTTTTTTCATAAATTGCGCTAGTTTAAGCTATAAAAGATAGTGTATTTGTGTACAGTATATATATATATATACACCGGGGTATTCATATGTCGCCGAACATAGACCCTGAAACGTAGCTTTCCCTGTAACAGTTAGCGTACGAGCTCTTATGTCACCGAACATGAAGCCCTGGACATAGCTTTTCCCTAGTGAAAGTCCTTTTCAAAGAATATGCAACACTTGAATCTGAATTTCATATGACCTATTTTGGTCACTTTAAAAACGTTTTAGTAGAAAATCCTAAAATATCCATACTCCATAAACGTTTTAAGAAAAAAAATTCAAATAAAATATCTTATATCTGTTGAAAAAACTCTTTAAAAAGACTCGAATATTTTGGCAGAAAGAATGAAGCTTGGAAATTTAAGATTCATAAATTAATTTTATATAAACAGGTTTTTGGCCGACTTAATGGACAATTCCAATTTAATCCGAAACGTTGCACTTATTGGCCATCTTCATCACGGAAAGGTGATTTACCTATATGATTGTTTGAAACCTTTTTTTTACGGTTTTAGTGGTGCTCTGTTAACGATTAACTTTTCAGACTACTTTTGTGGATTGTTTGATGGAGCAAACCCATTCGCAAATGAAATTTAAGGAAGGGAAAAGCGTCAGGTACACCGACACACTTTTTACGGAGCAAGAAAGAGGCGTAAGCATCAAGGCTATTCCAGTCACTTTAGTTCTTCAAGATGTTAAATCCAAGTCATATCTTATGAATGTTTTTGATACACCAGGTGAGCTGAATTGCCACACATTTTTAATCATGTGACATATTTTAATAACTTTGGGCATATATATTTTATTTCCAAGGCCATGTCAATTTCTCGGATGAAGTTACGGCAGCCATGAGATTGTGCGATGGCGTGGTTTTATTTGTGGATGCAGCCGAGGGGGTCATGCTGAATACTGAAAGGCTTTTGAAGCATGCAGTGTTGGAGCGAATGGCCGTCACCATCTGCATAAATAAAATCGACCGTCTCATTTTGGAATTAAAATTGCCCCCTCAGGATGCTTATTATAAGTTGCGGCATATTGTGGAAGAAATTAATGGACTTATGAGGTAAAATATTTTTTTTTTTGCAATTTTTTTGGTCGTATTTCAAAGCTCATAAATACCAGGGGTCAAGATGTCCTACATTTTTTTTTTGCAATTCCTGTACTTTGGCAAATTTTACTATAATTTTAATATTATTTATCAATTTTCTATCATTTTATGTCTCCTTTTTATAAATGTTTTGAGGTATTAATGCATCACATATTAAATTTAAGTCAGTTTTAACCTTTTTTTAAAAGTTGAACTCGCTCTATGATACCTTGGCCTTACCAGGAAAAGCTTCTTTGAATAGCGATAACTTTATATATGACTATAAGTAATTATTTTGATACTTTTCTCCAATTTTGAATGGGTTATTATTATTTGATTTAACAGGGAACTCAATATCACTAATACTTATATTCCAATAACTGGGGATAAAATTGCTTTGATATTTCTTTATTTTGGGAAAAAATCCTTTTGTATTCCTATTTCACTTGCTTTGTGATCCCTATGATGTTCATATATTTTGGGAAAACATTTCCTATAACACAAACATTTTGAGTGTGAGATATGAAATACATTTATTAATGCATTTTAGTGTGTACTCCGAAGAAAGCGAACAGCAGATAATATCTCCAATCCTCAGCAATGTCTGTTTTGCCAGCGCACAGTATAATTTTTGTTTCACCCTGAAGTCCTTCGCAAAAATCTACAGTGAGACATACGGTGGCATCGACGAGAAGGAATTCGCTCGCCGACTCTGGGGCGACGTTTATTTCAACAGTAAAACGTAAGGGCAGTTCCGATCTTATTAAAGCATAAGGAACACTACCAAAGAATCTTCCCTTTATAGGCGCAAATTTTTGAAGAAACAGCCTCACAGCACTGCTCAGCGGAGCTTCGTAGAGTTCATTTTGGAGCCCCTATATAAACTCTTTGCCCAGGTTTCTAACTTTTACTATTGTTTGTTATGAATTTTTTGGGATCACCCTTTCTTGATTGCAAATTCATTTGGGTTTAAGGTTGTCGGAGATGTGGACACAAGTTTGGAAAGGGTTCTCGATGAACTTGGTGTCAGACTAACCAAAGAAGAATCCAAAATTAATATTAAGCCTCTTTTAAGGCTTATATGTGGGCGCTTTCTCGGCGATTTCAATGGTGACTAATCCTTTTTTTTTCTAAAGGGGAATGATTTCCTTAAAGTACATTTTTGATAAACGATAACTTAAAATGTTTTTTATTTTTAGGTTTTGTGGATATGTGCATAAATCACATTCCATCGCCATCTACCAATGCGAAAGCGAAAGTAGAGCACATTTACACTGGTCCAGGTGAATCTGAAATTGCTGAAGCCATGTTTGAGTGTGATATGGATGTAAGTATTAATATGTACGGATCAAAAAGTCCAATAAATCTAGATTTTTTAACCCTTGAAATCTATTTTATTTGTACCAAATGTGATTTTTAAAATAATTTTTTCTGAAAGAGTCTTGATTTTTACATCAAAATCTAGATTTTAAGTCTAAAAATCATGAATTGGAAAGCACGGTTTTGAGAAAAATCTGGATTTGTAAATTCACAACTATAAAATGATGATTTCCGATCTTAAAATCAGGATTCCAAATTAACAATTTTGGCAAAAATTATGATTTGTAAAATTGCAGATCTCTGATAATTTTTGATTTCAAAAGTTTAGGATTTTTGTACCAGATAAAGCAGATTGTAAAGAATGTTGCTAGATTATTTTTATTATTTATTTTTTATTTGTTGTATCAACTATAAAAATATGTGATATCTATTGTTAAGGGACCTTTGATGGTACATACGACAAAGCAGTATCCATCCCACGATGCCACTTGCTTTCATATCCTCGGACGCGTGATGAGCGGTACACTGCATGCCAACCAAGACGTGAGGATTTTAGGCGAGAACTATTCGCTTCAAGACGAGGAAGACTCGCGGGTAATGACAATCGGCCGACTGTGGGTCTACGAAGCTCGCTATAAAATCGAAGTGAATCGAGTGTCGGCCGGCAATTGGGTGCTCATCGAAGGCATCGACCAACCCATAGTGAAAACTTCTACCATAACTGATCTGTCCGCGAATGAGGAAGTTAGTGGAAACTTAAAGAATAACAGTGGTCGTTATCTGATGTTCACTATTAAATTTTCAACACACTTTCTTCTCTACTTAGATGTACATATTCCGGCCTTTGAAATTTAACACGCACTCCGTGATCAAGATTGCGGTCGAGCCCGTGAATCCTTCAGAACTTCCAAAAATGCTTGACGGGTTGCGGAAAGTTAATAAGAGCTATCCACTCCTTCAGACTAAGGTTGAAGAATCGGGAGAACACGTCGTTCTTGGAACTGGTGAACTGTACTTGGATTGTGTGATGCACGATTTGAGGAAAATGTATTCTGAAATAGGTGAGAGGCTGCCAAGCATATTAAATTTATCATGAACTGTTAACGGGGTGGTTAAAAATCATGAAATACTTATAAAACAAATATCAAAAATAATAAAATTCAAATTTTTAAAGTTTAATTCAAGTGATAGAATGCATTTTTGGATATTTCCTGAAGTGTCCATTTATTCGCAGATATTAAAGTGGCCGATCCGGTGGTGAGTTTCTGCGAGACTGTAGTGGAAACCTCATCCTTAAAATGTTTTGCAGAAACTCCGAATAAGAAGTACGTTCAGAAATGTTCTCTGTAATATTACTTTAAATTATGACCTGTCCATGCATTGAATAATAATATGGGATTATTTTTATAAGGAATAAAATTACAATGATTGCTGAACCGCTGGAAAAGGGCCTGGCAGAGGATATCGAGAATGAGATTGTTCAAATCTCTTGGAATCGGTGAGAAACATTAGAACAGATCTCTTTGAAATATTTGCCATTATAATTTGAGGAAATAAGACTAATACTTTTATATCGATTACAGAAAGCGACTGGGAGAATTTTTCCAAACTAAATACGATTGGGATTTGCTGGCTGCTCGTTCCATTTGGGCATTCGGTCCCGATACCACCGGACCTAACATCTTAGTTGACGATACGTTGCCTTCTGAAGTAATTCCAGCTTCAAAAACTGCATTTGAATTGCCAATTTCTAATATTTCCCATTGATGGTATTTTATTTTAATTGTAGGTCGACAAAACATTGCTGGGATCGGTGAAAGACAGTATAGTTCAAGGATTTCAGTGGGGAACGCGTGAAGGACCTTTATGCGAAGAACGTACGAGCTCTTTGATTTTATAATGCACAGTAACATTATTTTTTACGTTTTCCCTAATTTTTCTTTGATTTTTTTATGTTAGCTATTCGAAACGTAAAATTCAAGATCTTAGATGCAGTTATCGCCAACGAGCCGATTCATAGAGGAGGTGGCCAGATCATTCCAACGGCAAGGCGGGTAGCCTACTCGGCATTTTTGATGGCAACGCCACGTCTTATGGAGCCGTACAACTTTGTGGAAGTACAGGCACCAGCGGATTGTGTTTCTGCAGTTTACACTGTTTTGGCAAGGAGAAGGTAAGACTATGATTAGAGAGATTACAATTAGTGCTGATTTTAAAATATTTGTATTCAGGGGTCACGTAACACAAGATGCTCCTGTACCGGGCTCACCACTTTACACCATCAAGGCCTTCATTCCAGCCATCGATTCATTTGGCTTTGAAACTGACTTAAGAACCCACACCCAAGGCCAGGCTTTTTGCCTTTCTGTGTTTCATCATTGGCAGGTATGGTAGAGAAACATGTGTGGGAAATTCTGTAAAATTATTTTTAATTTTTAATTTTTGATTTACAGATTGTGCCTGGTGATCCTCTAGATAAGAGCATCATCATTCGACCTTTGGAGCCGCAACCTGCAACGCACTTGGCCAGAGAATTCATGATCAAGACGAGGAGGCGGAAGGTATCTTTTCTTAATTTTATATATTGATTTTTTGAAATTGCATTACATTTTGTTAATTATTTTCTATAATTGCAGGGTTTGAGTGAAGATGTAAGCATCAACAAGTTTTTCGACGATCCCATGTTGTTGGAGCTGGCGAGGCAAGATGTAATGCTTAATTATCCTATGTAGTTGGCCTGGAAGACCAACGCTGGTACTTTTATATTCATTTTCCATGCATTATGTGCATGTAAGTCGCTCTGCATTCAATAAATCAGTTTCCATCTCATCTATTTAAGTTTTTATTGGCGAGTACGGGTGTGCAGGTTTTGAAATTGAATAGGGATTCGCAGGCTTAGGATCCGGAATCAGGGCTTGAATACATGATTTACACCAGGTTGCAAATGCCCGCTTTTTTAACGAGTATTCGCAAGCTCTAGCTGTGAAGGTTGTAAATACCCGGGTTTTTTTAACGGGTAGTCTATTCGCAAGCTCTGTGGAGGCTGCAAATACCCGCTTTTTTAATGGGTATTTGCAAGCAGCTCTATATGGAGGCTACAAATATCAGCTGTTTTAAGGGTTTAGAAACGTTTGTAAACAACTTGAATTTGAAAAACGTTCTTAAAAATGGTAAAAATTTAAAAGAAGATGACGTCAACAATAGGGATGGGTGGCTCCTTTCTCTAAATGTTGAGAAAAGTTGACAAAGTACTCGTGGACACAATATCTGTAAACCCAACGACGTAGTCACTTCTGTGAAGTCACATAGCAGCCACATTAATGTGTCTATGGCAAAGGGGCTGTACTTTTAGTACGTAACGCCTGGAAGGGGGGAGGGGTGTACATTGACACCGTTACAAAATGTTAAATGGGGGGGGGTCTAGCCATTCTGTTACAGTAACGCTTGTGTTTCATAAATATTTAAATTAATCCAAATAATATATACAGCCATGTTATAAATTGGGACTATTTTCTCATTGAGTATGTGTGTGTGGTGTAATTTGTATTTATTCAATGATGAAGG
>JAQIXP010000987.1:0-20899 GCA_034700285.1 Proteroiulus fuscus
TTAATTTGTACCGGTAATTACCATGGAGATTCCCATAGGAGCATGCATTTTGTTGATAGTGTGGACAGCCCCCTTAAGGGCCCATTAACATTGATATTGTAGGTTACCAAATTACTTTCTGTATTCTTTGTATCCATATGTCAATTGAACTGGGAAAAAGTGAAAATTCATATAATTTAAATCAATTTTCAATATTGAAAAAAATTTCCCCTTACATTTTTCAGATTCAACACAAGCCTTCAGCCCATGCATTCGAGTCCATTGGCAGGCATCAGGAAGTGGTCACAGAAAGCAACACACTCCAGAAACATGATTGTATTCTCTTGCTACAGCCAAAAGGTATATAATATGGGGCCGCGCTTGTTACCCAGTCACTAAATATGTAACTGAGCCCAATACAATAACATTCAAGGAAGGACTTGATTCAGAATTAAATCCAACAATAATTTTGTAAAAAAAAAATCGTGTAAATATATGCAGTCAATAATGTTAAAATGTAAATTGATTTGCACGTGTAAACTATTATCAACACTACTGCCCCCTGGTGTGATTTACCATGGACTTAGAGCCCATGTTCCCCCATGTAAAAATGCTCCTATAACTATTCTGCCCAGTTGGTTAGGGGCATTACTAATATAATTAAGTTAACATGCATGCTGGTAATCCTACACACCTCACGATGACTGCTGGGCAGGAACCAAGATGGCGACGTATCGTTCGCTACAGTGCAGTATAACGAACATGCCAACTGATCTTTTGAGAATGTATGTTTGTGTAAACGTTGTGTATAATTTTGGTATGCATGTGCTTTTAAGTTTCCCATTGCGTATTCTGCCCCCAAAATCCAACCAACAATTTGTAATTGTAAATTGTATATGATCCCAACTGGCCCCATGCACCACCGTTCTACTTTAATTTTGTTATACCAGAACCATTCCCCCCCATGTGATTATTTTATATATATACTCCCTCAAATGCAGTCAAATACCCTCAGTAAATAGAAGTTGCATCAAGTGGCAAATCGGTCAAAATTGGAAGAATCGTATAAGAGTCTACATTGCACGAATGTGTGTGATGCTGTAGTTCTGACGTCATGCGAGTCTATCTAATGCACTCGTTTCAGAAAAACTGGTCCAGATTGAAATTCGGATTTCAAGTTTCTTGCATGTATAGGCCTACAGTAAAGGTCAGATTATAGTCCTTAACATTTGGGGAGGTCCTTGTCCCAACGTCGTTGGCCCAATTATAGGCTACAACCACTGTGCCCAGATTTTAAAAAAAAGCTTGTCAAGCACAACAAAAAATATTTCTCTCAATGTAAAAAGCTTCTTCACAAACCCCCTAATTAGCATAATTTAAATGCATGTATGTATACAATATATGCATTCAGTCTCACCCTAATTTGCATTCTTCCCCTCCATCATCCCAACTGTCCCATAAAACACAGACTAAATTGCGGCTGTGTGAATTAAATGGAAGCCTTGTGTTGGCAAATTCGTTGAAATTTTGTCTCATTGTCTGTTTATTTCATATTTAATAAGCCTTGTTAAAAATTATCCAAAGTTATATAAGCCTAAAGGATGGTCCCTGCATGACGAGCCAACCAAATGGTAAGTTTTAGCCTATATTTTTCTAATATCCAAAATTCAATTCGTCTATACTATTCTAATTCTATGAGGGGAGACACTAAGGGGGCTCTCCCCCCACATAAAAAAAGAAAATCTTTGTTCCACGCCTATCTAAAAGCGCCGTCTGTGGTAACATTTTAAAACCATGAACCGCTATTATAACACCAGTAAATAACATTTTTAAAATAATTTTTAACATGCTATAGGCCTTCATAAATGGCATCCAGGTGGCCGAATGTTTTATGTACGGCTTTGCGTGTAATTATATGACGCACGGCATATCAATCTAGTTTATCAAAAATTTAATAGTGAGGATTTGCAGGTGAGAAGTTTGATAAACACTATGCATTTAAGAGCACAAATAAACCATGCCGGCATATTAATTTGGGGACAATGGAACAATTTAAGTGGCAGATTAATGGGAATATATACGGTCATATTGCTAATTATTCCAAAATTATTGCAAAAACAATTGCTATAAAGATGGGAAAATTTATTAAATATGATTTGCACCATATACCATGGCAATTCGAACATAGATTATAATTGATAAGAATCTAAAAAGCTATCGAAAAATAAGAACTTTTTTACAAAAAAATTATAAATATGAGGGCATTTCTTTTTTATAGGCCTACTATAGAAATATTCTTTGAATTAAAAATATTCTTGGAATTTTCCCCACATTATAAATTTTTATTCCAAATTATATCCTTTTTAAGAGATATCCCTGCAATACAATTACTAATATAACCCAAACAAATTTAAGGAAAACTATAAAATTAAGGGATTTTAATGACATATACTTGGTCTGAAATGGGTGATTTCAACTATAAAAAGGTGAATTTTTCTCCAACTTTCATTATTGAGACTATATACTATAGATCATATATATAGTCTTATATATTAAAGGTCATGAAAAGTCATAGCCATAAGTAATGGTTATACTTTTCATCCACAAAAAGTCGCATATAATGTCATATTTTGGGCTTAAATGGTTCAGTAGACACCATGTTCATTTGTGATGCATTAAAGCCTAAATTGTGAAATTTATAGAAATTTGGCATAAATTGAATAAAAAATTCATATACATAATGTACAAATATTGGAATCTAAAACAAATCTATGGGAAGTATATATGACATCTGTGACCCCTCATATAGAGGCATGAATAAGTTTAAATGGAGGCATTCTCTTGATTGGAAAGACTCAGCCACCAGGTGGCACTCTTAGAATGCCACACAATTATAGTGGTTCAATTGCAAAAAAAAACACTACTTCCGCACCACTTCCTTTCCTTGCTACAACATGCACCGAAGCGACATCATCATCAATTAGCCTATTAATCATGATCTAAATATATAAATCCAATAAATTATAAACCTATTATAGGCTTCTCTCCAATGCCTATTTTCTCTATACCTTTTCTCCCATGACACCTCAGCACACATAATAAGTTTACGTTCAATTTAATCCACGTACTAATTTTAGATCAGTTCATCGACATTTTATTGGTTTGTTAATTTAATGCAACAATTCACTCATCGTTATCGTAAACACAAAGGCGTGGATCACAAATAATGGCTGAACCCCCTTCCCAAAATCACCTTTAATAAACATCAGATTTATAGCACTTCTTTTGTTTCCCCTTTTCAAAAAAGCCGCGCCCTGACCTCAGCTGAGGGATCAATAAGTGGATTAATTAATTTAATTATACTTTTAATAGGCAAATGCATTCTGTTAATTGGCATTTGAGTGTGCATGAAATTGTCGAGCTTGTGGATCTACCATCCATATGTGCTCGGTTTTCAGAGCGCCCTCTGCGAATCCACACAAATATATACTCCTGTATATAGTTTCGTGATGCTCTTGCCCCAGAATTTATCTCGTAGGACCACCGTAATTATCATACAGGCTATGGTACAGGTACAGGGTGTCCAAATAAGCAGAACAGGCCCAAAAATAGGAAAAGTTGCAGTTTATCAATAATTTTAGAATAGTACATTGCAAAACCGGTTGTGGAATGCGGGGAACCTCATTTCATACTTAAAAATAATCGGGATCGATTACTCAATCACCATTGCACTCATTATTTTTGGAAAAGGTCACTGGATTTGGGAAGTTTAAAATTCCTCACATCTTCCTCTGAAAATGCTTGTCAATCATTTGCGTAGGTGTGCATGTGTGTGTGTATAGGCCAAGTATAAAAAAAAATGTTAAATAAATAAATAAGAAAAGATCATTTCCTTGCTTTATATTTGGGTTATAAGCAAACAGTTTCTGTTGTGGGTCAAAACATTTGGTTTTTTTTAAAAACTTAATCCGTGCATTTACTTTTGGCATACCCTATAATATATAAAACAATTTAGATCCTTTGACTCTGCCAAAAGCATAAGTAAGACCCCTAAATTGTGAGGTCTAAAATTTTCAATTCGGATCAAAGATACACCCTATTAAAAATATGCCAGCTCAGAATAGATCTGACAGACCTTATTTGCCGTATCAACCACAGGCGTACCCAGGGGGAAGGGGGAGTCCTATGAAGGATCCAGAATTATAGGAATCTACCCCTGCTGGGGGATTGCCATCCACAGAACCCCTATCTGACCCCATCCTTAGGTATATAGCTACGCTACTGGTTACCTAGTACCAACCTAGCCCTATATAGCCTGCATTATCTGATATCCAAAATGTTGTTCTGATCCAGTAACACACCTTCCATGCCATATAATCACCAGAATATCATCGATGAGTCAATCCCCAACCCTTAAGAAGTTGATGTAATACATGGACAACCCTTTACGCTCGGTATAGTCTGACTCAAATTAAGTTACGTCGTGACGTCATGAGACATTTCTGTCATTTTATTAATTCAATCAATGTGCAGAACTATTTATTGTAGGCCCACTGAAAACAGGCTTGAGTTCATAATATCCTTTATACTGGTAGGCTATATTAAGCATTTCTTCTAATAAAGGTACCCATGCACTAACCATTATAAAATAATACTTTGAGTGAGCTTCTGTTTAGCCTTGAACTAATGTTTTGTCAATGTAGCCTACAAGGTTAGTTGTTTGAAAATTTCCAACTGCAACTGTCAATAATGGTTTGGCTATTTTTTGCCTTTAGTATTACTTGCTAAATTGGCACATATATAGAAAGACAGATGATGTTACAATATATGCAAAATGTCATAAATCAACTTACCTGATTTTGTTTTCCCAAAAGCTTCAGATCCTGTAAATCTATTGCTTTTTCTTGCCAATAAAGCGATCTCTTCTCATGACAGTAGCGGCCTAATTGTATTGCAATGCTTTAAGCACGGTGATGCCAGATAACGCCTTATAGAAATCCCTTCGCTTTTGAATTTCCCTGTAAATTATAAAAAAAAATAATTATAGAAATTAGTTTGTCGAATCGTCATAAGAAGATGTTCTATAATATTTAATTAACATGTAAAAACTATAAATATAAATAATACACGTGACGATAAATGGTAATAAAATAGTCAAAGATATACCTGAGTTTAAATTATGTGTATATATATAGTCATTATCATGCATATAGCTGTATACAGCTAGTCGACGAGATAACAGTGGCGTATCATAACTGTTGGGGGCCCAGGGGCAACCTTTCGTTTAGGGCCCCTCACAGAAATCCATTTTGTGGGAAAGGGGGGATGGGGTGCCCGGACCCCAAAAAATTGTCAAAATTTGGGCCGCAGTTGAAAATTTTAAGGTTTTTTGTATACATCATTGCAGAAATGTACACAAAATGGCGCTGCAGGTGTCTTTTTTGCTGAAAAAACACTCAAAAATTTGACTAAAAATCACAAAAGTGCCTATTTTGCCATTTTATCTAGTATGGGTACTTCAATGGGGGGGGGGGGCCCTTGATTGCTGAGGGCCCCGGGGCAATTGCCCTGCCTGCCCATATGTATGATACGCCACTGCAAGATAATATGGTTGTGCCTCACGCCAGCCCATAGGACTATCCGTAAGGTCTTATAGGTCATGATATAGATTCTAGGTGGCTATCCGACTTGACTCAGAATTTTCGGACCCCGGGGATTGGGAGGTCCAGCCAGGGTGCATGGGTGCGCATGGTCCCCCCTAATCGATGAGCTTTTACACATTTGGGATGATACCCCATACCCCCCTGGGTGTGGACTAGCTTCGCTTGACCATAGACGGCCCTCCCCCTCGGTCTGCTGGATCCACCCTTGATTGGGAGCCCCTTTTCTGCATTTAAGCAACTTCATGGGATACCCTGAGCCCGGGGGGACCATCCCCCTTGTCGACTCTGGGTAGCATTCTAGCAACGATTCCAATGCCCTATACAAAAAGGAAATTGGGGAAATAGGTGCTTTCCATAAATGATGTCACACAAGAAATTTCATCACAAATCGAAATACCCTCCCCATTATGACTTCACAAATCTTGGACAATTTTTTAACAATATCTTACAGATATTTATTTTTAAATTGTAGAGTATATCGGTAGGCCTAGTTAATATGTCGAATTAAGGAATAAAAAAATTCTCACTGTCCCTCTGATAAAAATTATGCAAGTTACTTATTATATAAATTAGGAGGGATTTTGACGTCACAATTTGAAAACCCTCTCATCCAGCTTTACCCCCCCCTCCTTCCCCATTACAAACCAGGGCACTCTCTCCAACCCTTAGCTCGATCGTGACGTCATTTATGGAAAGCCCCGGATTGCCACGAATTGCCCAAGAAACTGCCTGAGGCGTTGGAATGATGCCAACTATTTTTGAAGTCGCATCATATATTCCACATCACAAGTTAGACCATGGTATAGAATAATTTCACGGTATACCATAATGCACCGCCTCATTGAACTTTCAAAATTACCCAATCTGCATTTTATTAAGGAGTTTCATTTTTTTTTTCTGCAAAACGAGCAATTCTTCATAAATTTCTAAAAGATTAAAAGGCAAATGCAGAGAGCAATTTGGCTAGTATGATGGATCCATAAAAAATAATTCGTTGGAACAATGGATCCATATTTTTTTCTGCCTGAATGCCTGATCTCTGCTCACATTTAATGAGTCTTGGTTCCTGATGTGGTCGCTGGATACAACCATTGAAATTGCATATTGAAGAGATCATTAATCAAAATGGAATTATTGGATGGATAATATGAAGTCCTTATATAGCATATGCCACAGAACAACATTAAAAACAAAACAGTACATGCGGTGCTATATAAAGTATATGACATATAGATATAGTCAGGAAGGGAGGGTGGGGGGGGGAGAGAAACGGAAGTGCAACCAATTGGAACGTCATAACCGCTTTTAAATTGCACGATTAATATTCAAGATATGGATAGTAAGATGCTATAGATGACAACTATAGGCCTATTATACGAGACTTCTTCATGGGTGTCGCTGCCATCAGAATTTGCCTCTTTATGGGACCTATAGGAGAGTCCCAGTTTGAAGAATTAATATGGTTGTAGATAAAACAGCATGAAAAATTAGGAAAGACATGGAAATTGCAATTTGATTTAAGCCCACCAATCATTAAATAAAATGTCCTGAATACATGGATTTGGTTGAAAATGCAAAGCCCAAGTAGTCGCCATTTTACTGACAGCATGTAACGCCCTCTAGACTACTGGTTAAAAGCCATCAGCTCTCTTGGAACACATAGATATGCATGTCCAATAGGGTGCCATCCTGCACCAACTTTCAGTGTCTATAGGCTATTCCTATATATGCCTATAACAATTTAACAAACATTGTGATTTCTTCAATTATGGAAACTTTGTTGTAATTATTATTGTTCCAGCCATTCATATTTAGTAAGTGTGAACAATTTAAATATTACTGGCTACAAAGTGGGACTTTCCCTTTAATGATCAAAGTAGTCTTCACAAAACAATAACACGGGGAATTTTAACTGCCCCAATGTGTGATTGAGTGGTGTGAACAGTCTAGAACGTTGATCATGGTAATATTTTTATTCAAGTGTCTGCATGTGATTACTGGTAAGCAAATCAAGGTTTAGAATTGAAATCGTGATTTGCTAGTACTTGTATATATACATGCAGAACTTGCTTGATAGACTTTTCATCGGGATTGGCTGATGCATTGTGGGAATAAATACATGAAAATGGACGAAAAAAAATAGAAGCTAGAAAGCCAGTGCAGTGCGAAAAAAAATCTATTGATTGTAAAAGCATTTGAAAGCAGATCACCAAGGAGCAAAAATACACAAATCCTGTGGGAAAATTCTCTCACTAGGTGTCAACACTTGCTATACACTTTAAGCCTATAGTATATGTACAAAAGTGTTATTTTTTTAATCGATTAGAATTAGTCCTTACATGCATGGTTACTGCATGAGTATGGAA
Organism: Proteroiulus fuscus; assembly: GCA_034700285.1. Lineage (NCBI taxonomy): Eukaryota > Metazoa > Arthropoda > Diplopoda > Julida > Blaniulidae > Proteroiulus > Proteroiulus fuscus. The sequence goes on from JAQIXP010000987.1 coordinate 8,009, forward strand.
AATGTGTCTTTGAACATGCATAGGACATCAGGTTCATTTAAAATTACAACTGCGGGCCTAAATAGCGCCATCTAGTTTCAACAAGTGGCAACACCCTTGCATGAAAGTCAAAGCAAAACGGCAACTCATGGAAAATGAAGTGTGTGACAAGCATATGCCATTGTTGAAAGAGGATGTTGCTCTTCTGCATTTGGCATTTTCAACGAAAGCAATGGCATATAGATCATAAGTTTGGGCGAAAAAAAGAGGTGTTGCCATGGGTAACTGAAGAAGAATATTAGGAGGATGAGGATGCAATGTCAGGACCACTTGATATTCACCAATGAGTTATGATCTGTTGCTACGCACATTAATTCACCAAATACATTATACCGCACATAAAGAGAGGATGGACCCCCTTTTAAAAAAAAAGAGAAGAAGAAGGAGGCCATATTTTTGCATGCACAGTTAAATTAATAGCAGTCATCGTTACAGCGAAAAAGTTCAAAGGGAAACACATTCACAAACCATGAAATGGATTCGGGGGGGGGGGGGGTGTGGCCCAGACAATGTTACCCAATGCATTTTTGTCAGACATTCTAGTACAGTAGAAACGGTACCACGTAACCTCCCGCTCTGTCATTTTTTAATCAAGAATTTAAAAAAAATTGAATGATAATTGCATCTCATTTGCATGTCCCAAATGAAGTATTTTGTATGCAATCATAATTAAGTTATATTTACAAGAGAGCGACATTGACGAAGTGTCTTTGAGGCAAAGGGGTTGACCTCAAATGATTTATTTTGGGACTGTGGTGGGGCTAGAAGAAAAAGTAGCCAAGTCAGAAACTTTCAAGGGTCGTTCATATATGCCATCATATAATAAGTTTCGAGTGAATAGCAATTGTTGGCACCTGGTGGGAGAATTTTCCATCAATGCATGTTCGTTTTAACCCCTTGGAGATCTATACTTTCCAAGGGAATTTGCCACTTTTGGAATTTTATTTCAATTGAAACAGCGCCATCTTCATGCCAAATTTGATAATGTTTTTGGGATTCTAACGTGTTATGGTGCCTCTCCCTAGTGAAGGATCATCTAAGCCTAATGTAACGTGATATTTTTCAAAATCTCCTCTATATATATATATATATATATAAAACATCTTCGGCATTACAGAAGACTAGCTATCTGAGCGAGGTCACGTGACATCTAACCAAAAACCTGACATCTTTCGTCTGCAATGCCAAAGTCTGAGGTCACATGACATGTTTTCTGACGGGCCAGGCAGCTCTGGAGTAACTATCCAGACAAATAGATTTCTTATAAGATTTCTCTAATGTCGGACACCACTGCATCCGGGTGAGTGACGACACACTATAATGCCGACTGTTTAAAGCAAGTTTCTTGAAAGATTTTTGTAGGCCTAATGCCGAAGACGCATATATAGTCTGACTAACCTAAACTCTGGTCATATTTTACTCCTGGTGGCCAGGAAGGAAACTAAAGACATTCAATACGAACAGCATCTGAAGGTAAATCTGCTGGCGCTGTCATGAAGTGTGTGTGGGGGGGGGAGGGCAAGTAGAGTGGGAAGCTGTCCCCCAGAATTTAAATTAAGATCCAGTGCATTATAGCATGTGAGTAGTCCTGTACGCCTCATAAGAAATATAGTGAGAATGAAACCTCATAGACAAAAAAGAAAAGCAGAGGGCGCTTTTCAGGAAAGAAGAGGGCGCTTACTAATTTAGTTTTATACTATAAGCTAGATTATTTCATGAAGAAAACTTTTTTGCGATAGACATATATATACTCATATAGTCACCCTCAGAAAGGGCTTCAAAGCGCCATCCGGGAACAACAAAGCAAAACAAAATCCTATTTAAAATGGGACACTCCCATGCAACTTGCGCCCCTTGTTGGCATGGTGACGCTCCCCTTTTTCCTTAACGACTTTGTTTTGCTTTGCTGTTCCCAGAGGGTGCTTTGGGGTTTATCTCAGGGTGACTTTGAGTATACTAAAATAATTACTAAAACAAGATGGCGTCCACCAATCCAGCTAATTCTCATTCTAGCCACTGCCACCTGGCGAGAACAGCGTTATACAAACACAGCTTCCAAATGCAAGTTAGCAGATTAAATAATTAGACGTTATTAAAAATAATTATAAAGATGATCGCCCCGGCCACGGGCAATCACGCCTAAGCCATTTCGCATTTCAGAATAATTCTTCCAATGAGTCTGTCTGTCTGTCCGTCCGTCTGTTCGGCACGCACACAAAAAAGTGCAAATGCGCACGCGCTCACCATCAGTTTCTCATAGTTGAGAAGCCAAGGGGGGTCAGATTTTTGCGGCTGATATTGGAGCCGTAGCAAGGGGACGACCCATCCCACCTGACTGTCCGTCACTCAGGTGGGCCTGAACCCCGAAATATTCGTTCTTACATGGGGGGTCACCTGGGCGTCTTACCCATCACCGGCTGTCCACCGGCACAGCGGGGGAACTTTCAGAAAAATTAGAAAAAATCACGTCAAAATTTGGAGGAAAAATCTGGGGGGGGGGGGGAGAAAGTACAGGGTGTGTAGAAAAATTTGATACGTGCCACCTCATGCACAATCCCCTTCCCCCTTTAAACATTAATTACAAATAATCCAATCCCAGTTGCAACTGTAACAAGTTGGTGACGCTGCACTTAACTACCCATTTTCCCCACTAATTACTTTTCTTATCTTTCATCAGTGGCCGCCTGATGGCCCCCCCTTAGCCCTAAATTCACGAAAAATCAATCAAGCAAACGACTTTGAAGCCGTATTAGGGGGCTTCAAACGTTCAACGAAATAATCAAACCATATTGACGACGCCATTTTACTTCTTATTAGTCTGTTCACTGATTAACTAAACATGAGTGAATCCACATCATAAAGTTATTTCAAGTGGCAAAAATGCATTCGTTGGCTGTTATAGGGTCACCACACTGCTACTATGTAGTCATTCCAGTCCATGGAAGTCTTGGAGCAAGAAGGATCCAACGTAAGGTAAGTATAGCCAAGCAAACAAGCACTGCCTGATGACGTGTTGATCCATGATCAAAATCCATTGCATTTTTTAACTTATGGCAGTGTTGTTCAGGGCATATTTATAGCATGCATGCTAATCAATGTTTTAAGTTTAATTAACAAAATGAAAATTGATTTGTTTCCTTAATTTGAAAGCTTTTAAAAGTTTGGGCAGAAACATGTCTACACTGTTCAACAAAAATAGTAGGCCTAAACAGTATATTTAAAAATCGTTCACCAAATTGATGAAGCAACCGGACTGAAGGACATGCTTAAAGGGACAGTCCCACCTTACCTCAAGCATTTTTTGCAAGAAAGAGGGGAAGAAACAAGAAGAGCGTAGAAATTGAAATTTAATTTGTAATTACCATGCATTCAGTAGTTATTAATTTTGAAAAACGCCAATGTGGACAAAAATCTCGATGGTTGATAGTGTAGCCATGTTAGAAGTCATTTTGTCAATCCCTCTAGTAATAAACTTGATGGTGTATACAGGTTTTGCGTAACAGAAAATGCGCATAACTATTCCATAGCGATAAAGTGAAGCCAACTTGAACCCCTCTTGCACGCAGCGCAATTCTGCCTGGGTGGGGGACTATATTTTAAAAATGGCGCCCATCATCTTTTTTGGAAACATCGTGATTTCTGAATTATGGTAGGTGAACTGCAATTATTAATAACACTAGTGATTAATAAGACTGCCCTTCTATAATTATTAGTAATCCTAATTTTAAGATTCACTTGTCACAAAGTGGGACTGTCCCTATAAATCCTATGGCATTTTTTCAGAAAAAAAATGTCAGGACTAGTCTTTTACCACTTATAGTCCCAGGCTCCCAGCATGCATCTTACTAAAAAATCAACGTCAGATTATTATATGAATTCTCAGCTGGAGATAAGGTTCTATTTAGTAGGCTTATTTGTACTCAAGCCTTACCCCTTAAATAGTCTACCCATTATGATCCCCTTAGCTCGGCTCGTATCAATACGTAATTATCGAATTATCACTGTGTGAGCCTGTATAGCCCCTTGCATGGGCCTGTCAAAAAAAAACATAAGATGATGTGATGGCCCGTGTTTTTTTACTGTTTGTCGTTAATTCAGACGATGATCTCTCTAGTGTGGCTTAAGGCAAAAATAATTATTAGCAAGGTGCAACGCCCCCTGGGGTTAATGAAAACGACTACACGACGCCATCATTAGAGATTTGGATGCAGATTCAGTTTTTTTTGTAAATAGCCACCAATTTGTTTTGGTTGCTGCTCACTTTGGTGTGCAAGCAGTACTTTGTTCAACGAAAGAATGTACTGGAGTAAATCAAATCGACCAATCAGAAAGGAGAACCTGATTTGTTAACTTTGATGATACTGGAACAATCTATCTGTTATACATGGTTGAAGGGTTCAGTAATCTATAGGCTGTAAGAGGAATGACAAATCGTTGCTTTATTTACAGTTCACTCATATTTTGAACAAAGTGTATGCAAAATACTAAATATTTTTTGCAAATTTTGAAACTTAAGATATAGTGCCATCTACATTATGTGTAACACCTTTATCAGAGTGTCTGGCCAAATCCAGTCACAAATTTCCATGACATTTCCATGCAGGTTTTCCAGACAAATTTTCACAAATTTCCAGACCAAACGAAAGTGATTTTTAACTCATTTTTACTGACATATGCAATTAAAACTGCAATATTTGGAAACTACCCTGGGCCGCACCCAAAAATCCATTTTTATTACTAGACCCAAAAATATTTTTATGGCCTGCAGGCAAAAATCTGAAGAGTTTTGTACATTACTGCAAAAAAAATGACAGAAAATGGCACAGCAGGCAAATTTTTTGCTAAAAAAAAACTCAAAATGGGCTAAAAATCACCAATAGTGCCTAATTTTCCATTTTATTTAGATTTTCCAGACACAGATTAAATTCCCGTGCACATTTCCCTGACATTTCCAAACAATACTGATTTCCATGATATTTCCAGGTTTTCCAGACGGCCAGGCACCCTGTTTTATTTATATACATTTGTTTCTATTCCTCCCCCACCCACCCCATTCCTCCATTTCCATTTTATAAAAAATTTGGTACCGGTACCACAATCTTTAATGGGAAAGTCCCCCATTGAAAAAAGTGGATTGTTGAAAGACGAACATGAAAAATTAATTATATACCTATACTTAGCCTTACGAGCATAGGTGCAATCATTAAATAAAATGTCCTGAATACGTGGATTTAGGTGAAAATATAAAAGCTCAAATATGCATCCATTTTACTGACAGTATGTAACGCCCTCTACTGGATAAAAAGCATTAGCTCTCATGGAACACGTAGGCCTACACGTGCACGATCTTATTAAGGGCGCCACCAAATTTCAGTGTCTGATGAAATCTATGGCGAAATGGCGTCTTAACGTGTATTTAACAAAACAAACGTATGCTATACTCATATCAATCCCCTCCCATATAGTATGATATAGTTCACTCTGATCGGGTATAAGCAAGCAATATTCCATACAAAAAATTGGCTTACTATATGGGAAATTTGAAAAAAATTATATATTCAAAATGGCGACCATCATTCCAAAATGTTTTCCTTAAATCTTTTGCCACCCCCTCATGCAGAAACCATGAGTACCATTTAAAGAACTCGTTATCATCTGTTGCATGTTTTTTATATCCCCCCCCCCCTCTTTTCTGTTGGCCATGCAGGGTAGGGGTAATTATAAACTGATAAATCATAGCCGCTTGAAAATAGTTGGAAATTTTCGGTGCTAAAAAGAATCCATTGCGGTGAAGCAAAGGAGAAGCGTCATCCATCTTGAAAAGCGACTGCTCGGTGACAGTCGCAATGCATTATGGTTAGGTTGGGGGTGCAAACGCATGGAACACAATTATGATGGATTGACGTGCATACATATATAGAAAGAGATGGCCGGGTCCCTTGTTAAACAATACATGGGAAAATAGGGAGATTCAAATTCATTCAGCAAAAATGAACACGTGGCCAGGGGACAGTATGGGCCATTATTTGGACAATGGTCCAAAGGAGATTTGCACCATTCTCATAGTATAGGCAATCATATGCTAATTTGAATTTTTGATAATTCCCTCGATTATGGAGTACTGAGATTCAGGTTTTGAAAGCACATAGGTCTTACAATGCATTTTGGAGTAAACTATATGCTATGACTATTGCAGCCTTTTTATATTTGTATATTAGGCATATATAGACTATACCAAATGACCCTTTCTAAAGTGCCATCTATGATGGAAAACTGGCAACAGTTTTAAAAACCAAGCATGTGTTATTAACAATACACTCAATAGCACTCCAGGTGCATCCACACTGTATCACAAAATGTGTTATACATAACTTGTTACAAACAGAAGAAAAACGTTATCTAACATGATATCATTTTAACATTTTCCTTGACAGGCTATCATCCACATTGTATCATTCATAGCACGTTGTATACGACGTTATATAACAATTAAGCTGCACAGGAAACTTATAACCAATTTCGTTACATAGTGATGTTTTGTGATGTGGATATTATTAACAACAGCACATATACATGGTGAGTCAAAAGTTTGATTCCCCGGGAATAACTTGAATAAAGCTGAGGGGACAATTCTGAGGTTCTTATATAAAAGCAAGTCAAGTGTGCTCCTATCAATGGAATGGAATTAATGAAAAATCATTTTTAAAAACATACTGTATGCCTTTTCTGTAAGGCACCTGTGTTCTGCAGTGAAGCTGCCCCATTTGGTCAACTACAAGTTAGCAATACCCATTTAAATAATATACACCGTATAAACGTGTGTATTCCCAATGCACGGCACACAAATGTATGACTGTGCCACTATTGATCATTAATTCCTCCACACGCCAGTTCTTTCAATCTCAAAAATCTCATTTCCAAAATCAACAAAAAAAGAGCCAAGAAAAACAAACATTCGAAATTACTTTATGCTAATTAGGAATGTTTTGGGGAAGTATAAGGGTGCATGCCTAAATAAATTACAGTACTATTGTCAGGGCTGAAGTAGGCCTACGTTTTGGATCCCTTTACGCATTCCGCATTCCACACCCACAAGCATGCCGAACTGGGTTTGTAATATATAGATCCATGCAGTGAGCACAACTGGAATGGGATGCATCCATGGAACACACACAAAGCAACAAAATATATAATTCAATCCACAAAAAAAAGCATATTTGCCGTCGATGACAGATTGGCGAAAGGGGTTGTTGTTTTCTCTTCCGTGAAATGCGGCAAGCACACCCTCCGACAAAGGACACACAAAATCCCTATAGAACCCCATTCCTAATTTCTTAACGGCTTCTCTTTCACCAAAAATGATTGATTTTAACATGTTTTCACTAAAAAAATGTGTATCTATCAGAATATTCTGCACAACAATCCAAGCTAAGACTTAGGTAATTACATGCATAGATGGACGGTTCCAATAATTTTTGGCCCGCCACCTAGCGTCAGTTTTATTTTGATCGTTTGCAGCTGCCTTCCTTGCACTGAGGCTTACATCACGTTGGCTTGTAAGAACCCCAATGGAAGGCAACTGTAAATATCAAAATAAAACTGGCGCTAGGTGGCGGGTCTAGGTCCACTAAAAATTCCACCAGACTATATGGATGGCTTAATTCAGAAGTAGCTAATGAGCCAAAAGTTGCTTTTGAGATAATTGCGTTTTTATGGAAAAAGGTATAACTTGGAAATAAACAATGTTAAAAGTCTGAAATTTGGAGAACAGCTAGATGAAACAATACATATATATATATATATATTATAGGGAATGTGCTCATTTTTATCAAATAGTTAAATTAGTAAATTAATTAAGTAATTTAAAAAAAAGGCTTATGCACATTCGCTAGTTTGACTTTGATAGTTTGCAGGAAAGCAAGTGTGAAGTAGCTCATGTGCACATCCATTAGTTTGTCTATTTAATTGAATAAAATAAATGCAAAAAAAAAAAAAATTTGCAAATATTGCAACGTTCGCCATTTCTATTGCTATAAAAATCCAGGTCTTGAAATTTTTTTTAAAAGATAAACTAACGAATGGTTGGCCTATACCATTCACTAATTGTGACTTATAGGAATGATATATACCTTGTTGGATGTTAGCTACTCTTTCTTCTGTAACTTTAACAATTATTGGATAAAATAATTTCTGCAACTTTAAGATTCAGGGACACTTCCAGGACCACCATGGTTCACTTATCTCATTTTTGACAAGTTGGCTCATTCGCTACTTCTGAATTAAGCCATCGATATAATGGGTAGGCTACATATCATTTAAGGTTCCCATGTTAAACACTATGTTTAACAAAATAGTGAACTGAAAAACCAATCATTTGGCATTAAAGCCGATCACATTCACAGTTGATTATAGCATGCAGCAAACAACATCATCATGACGTCATAAACCTGTAATTGAATTTAACTATAACGTCAATTAATTGGGCCCTAAGAGTAAGATTCTTGCAGGTATAACATTCATGAATGCCATGCAATGTAAGTCAATCATTGGTTATAGTGACGTAAAATCGATTGTTTACAACCACTGTTTGTTCCATATTTGACTGCATGTCAATTTCAGTCCACCATTGATGTGACGTCACTAACCATTAATTGCCTTCAAATCCCATTCATCAATTATGGCCCTAAGATTCACTAAAATCATGAGAATTCAATTTCAATTTAAACATATGACCAACTGAATGACAGGGTCAAAAGATTCACGAAACTACATATCAGCAAGATTCTTAAAATATTCACCAAGATTCGCATAAGCCTACCTTGCCACATCCAAATCTCAGTCAAGCAGCTATAGGCCTAAGCTTACTAAGAAAACTAATTTGTTAACATCCAAAATAACTCTTGCATGTAATAGCGACAACAATGTCGGTAGGTTCAACGACAACAAGCTGGTTTAAAGTTACAGCGCTCCCCCTAACACGTTCTACGGGTAGAAACCTAACTAAGAATGGGTTTCTTTCAGCAGAAAAAAAACGCCAAAGAGCATAAATTATAGCAGCCATGTATTAAATTGCAGAGACCCAGAGTGTTAATCGAGATAAGATTAAATAGCAATTGCCTTTCGATTACAAATAAAGAATGTGGAATCAGGTTTCACACGCGTCAGGCACCCTCGTAAGACTCCGTACTTAAAAAAAATCTGGTAGCAAGCTTATATTAACTCATAATTCTTGCTTCAGCAATGCATTTTTTGCTAATTTAAACAATCATGAATGATACCATGGTCAACGGTGACCACCAGGTGGAGGAGCATGGGGGTTGACCACCTCCTGAAAGGGGTCCTGTCCCCAATTCGTGAATGGTGGCCCACCATGAGAGAGAACAAACTAGCCCAAAAAAGTGTGAATGAAAAGACAATTTACTTTTTGGGGTTTTCTAACTGCTGACTCACTTGGCGTCTATATTTCAACTACCGTAAACGCCCCCTATAACTAGCGTTCCCCTCCAACAACGTGCCGCAAGTAAACAAGCATTGTTGTTTCGAGAAAAAAAAGACGGGTTAGTTCTGAGGATGAAAAATAGGCCTAGCAAGTTGCTAATTAATGAATAATTATGGCCTATTGAGAACATCAATGAAGAGTCCAAAATAGAAAAATGGCGAATAATATTTGAGCCCGAGGAGATTCTGAGAGGTCAGGCAACCCACATGGGGGTCACAATCAGTGTGTTATCAGAGGCTGAAAGGGAATGCTGAAACTGAAAGTGTAAATTAATGTCATATTCAGCGTATTCCTTAATTGAGCAGTGTGTGAGCAATGTATGGGAGCAAAAGTCTTTCTTTTTTGCTGTGCTCAAAACTTCGCTGCAGGAGCAGTGGGAGCCAGTGCACTTCCATTACAATGTCATGTACTACATTTCAAAAATTGTGACTGAAGTAGGCCTACCAGTACTCCTAAGATTACCTATCTGTATAGGCCTATGCCGTTGCATAGATTTTCGGATCTATATAGTGATACCGAGCAAAAGAACGGCGTAAATATCCCATTACTGGCAATTACAAGTCAATGGAAATTTACGCCGTTTTTTTTGCTCGGTTTTACTATAGTGTCAGTTTGATTTCGATGGTTATAAAAATGCCTTCAATATGGAGGCTTCCACTGGCTCTCTGTCACACTGTTACATGCACTTTTCTAATATCTACCAGTTGTAGGAAAGTACTGTATATGCCTAGTCCGAAAATTTAGTGTAGGCTGTCTGGTTAGGTCAGATGGGAGAGGGTAGATTTCTTTACAAATTGTTTCTAAATATAGAAAAACAAAGGTAAATTGTAGATTAAAATGTTTTACATGCCAGAGATACCAGTTTTAACAAATACAATATTCTGTGAAACCTCTTGAAAGTAACCATTTGTAAATCTAACCCCTGAAACATATATCTTCCCCCACAACATGCCAGCCGTGGGGAAAGCTACATTTCAGGGGTTCTAAGTTCAGTTACTTTATGAATAACCCGCATAAAGTAACTGAACCATGAATATATGAATGTATGAATATATAATACATACAACTTTAATAATGTTTAACTCAACAAATTATTACGGAAATTACAAAAAAATGCTGAGATTCAGAAATAAATATTATATATGAAAACCTCAACTGTAGCCCACATAACAAAACTTTAAGAAATATTTTTATATGGAAATTTATAAATAACCTTAAATTCATATCTATATAGGAAGTCATCCATTGGGAGTGTTCATAAATTATGTCAGAAACATACGATATTTTGACGTCCTTTTTCATAGTTATGCATGAGATCTATGCTGAAGATGTGGAGGTTTTCAGGATAGAAATTACAACAGAAAATGAGAATTTATGAGTTTTCCTTCATGGTCACCTGACTATAGGCAAAAAATACTAGTGACATATGACAGGGTAGGGCAGGGATGAGATTTATAGAACAAAACTGCGATGGCAGATTGGTCCTAAAATCCCAACATTTGCATGACATCATTTATGAGCGCCCCCAGGCACACTGTTGATCATGATCAAAATGCCATGCGATATCACACTGTCATGGATGTGAAATGATGAAAAAGCCTTGATTTTGGCCTAATAGCCATTTTTCCTGCATGAAAAGTTCCATACATTTTTTTTTCCAAAGAGAAACATTCCAAAATGGCTATAGTACATACCACTCATGCATTCAAGTTAATTTCTCTATACACTCAATAATAAACTCCTTGGGCTTTAGCTATACTCCTGCAATGGTTCCTAATGATTAATCAATGGTATAATTGGTTAATGTAGCGAATGGTTCCAGAATGGGTCCTAACGAAGCGCCCTTGTTTGATGGGTGCTACTGCATGCATGCATCGGCGCGCGTGAAGGGCGGTCTTGGGCGCGTCTCGACCTTTTTACATTGTCGTTAGGTTAGGCAGGGGAGGGCGCTGCGTACCGCCCCACTCCGCAACCGATCCAACCTTCCGTCCGCCCAGTTGCAAAACGCTCGTTCCGTCCGGATCAACGGATACTTTGGGGCCTATTGGCGCGGAACAAACAGAGTGGAGTGCCACTTCCTTCCGCTTCTTGCCTTTTCATAATCGCATTTGAAGCCAAGGTGTTTGTCAACCGTTCAAAACCCGTCAAAAATCCCAAACGAGGGGATCAAAAGACTTTCTACTTTTCGCCCAAACTTTCGGGTTCCCATTCAAAAGTGCATTGTGTTACTGCATGGGCGCCATTTTTTTTTACACAACGCCACCTATATTCGGTGCGTCCATCAAGTGAATTCAAAGCTTTTCAATGAATTATAAAAGCGAATAACTTTCGGGGTTTGACTTCAATATATTTTATAAATGCAGTTTTTCATTTTTTGCCCTTCCAGAAAAAAGGGTCCTAAATTCCCACCTGTGCAATATGCGGCCCTATATCATGAAATTAGCATTGACTAGCGTTTATTATTTATTAAGTCGAGTGGAAATAACACGAAAAACCGATAAATTATCAACTTGAAAAAAAAAGACAGTTGCTCATAGCGCCCCCTGTATGCTCGTAAACCGTTTAAGTAACTCCAGTCCCCACCACTGTTCCTTTGAAATTCAAACCGTAAAGTAGGCATATATTAATTCAATATCAATATTTACATTCGATATGGTCTATACGGCCCTCAATACTATTAATTGCCATATATGTGTGCAATAAAAAACCTGTAGTTTGGTTTTGAATTCACTACATAGATGGCGCATAAATATGCACCCTGTAGCTATTTAGAGCATTTAAAGAAAAGCTCATCAGAATGATACACTAGTTCAATGCATTATTATAAAAAAGTGATGAAAAAGCTCATATAATAGACCATTGCTTTAATTGTATGACCATAACTGACGTCATGGGGGGGGGGGCTTAACTTTGTTATCATGTGTTTATGAACATAATTACATGATATACATATCTTCAATGCCTTCATAAAATAAAAATTCATACAAAATTATAAGCCTACATTCACAAATTAATTGTAATTCTAGAATAAAAAAGCATATATGACTTTTTATGACTTTCTTGTTACCTTATATATGGCTTTTTCTGACTGATATACTATATATATATATAAAATAGAGAGCTTGTAATTTGAATTTGGTTTCTGATATCTTTAAGCCAAATACTAACGCTAGAGGTAGGCATGCTCACTCTAATCCTCTGAAGGAAATTTGTGCTGAAACAGATGCTTATTATTGGTCCTTTTTCTTACGTTCTATAAGACAATGGAATAATTTTCCTATAAGGATAGTAAAAAATTGTTAGAAATTCAATTTAACGATGATGTTTTAAGTCACCACTTTATGACGTTGGAG
>JAQIXP010000988.1:0-20894 GCA_034700285.1 Proteroiulus fuscus
GGGGGGTTGGCAAGGGTGTTATGCCCCCCAAATCGGTCCACTGGATCCGCCCTTGACGGGGGATTTCACAAATATCCTGTTCACTTATCCTTGATTGCAGTATAATCAGGGGCGCAGCAGGATTTTCAAATGGGGGTGTTTTGGGGCGGATTGGAAGATTTTTTTTTTAAAAAAAAGCGAGGCTGTCCTAGACAAAATGATGGTCATGGGGATAGAGGAGGGGGGGGGGAAGGGGGGAATGTGAACACCCAAAACCCTCCCTTGGCTGCGCCCCTGAGTAGGCTATAATTCCTTTAAAAAAACCGAATCGAAATAAACTCGTAATTAAGTTGAACTTAAGCCATTTTGTCCATTCACTTGTTTAATTAACGAAATAAATTTTACATGTGAATTAAGCCACATCATAGGGTGGAAAAATAGCACGCAAAACACTTGTATTTTACAATTGAAATTATTTACATTATGTCCTCTTCAAATGACTTCAACAACTTGGATTTTATTACAGCATCTTCAGCCTTCTCAATTTTCTTATGAGCAGACTTATCCAGAGCCAACTCCAACATTTCATCACTCAAATCCCTTTGTAAATCATCCTTGATACTTGCACAAGCACCACGTCCACTTCTGAGATTAATTAGGCATCCAATCACAACCAGAACTAGTAAAATTTTCTTAACTGAAAATAATAAAATTCTAGGGAAAAATAGTAATGGAAAAGCCCGTCAAGTTAAATAAACTCCCGAAATTAACATAGGCCTACCTGTAGCCATGCTGCCGTCTTTCTCTAAGGTTTATTTTACAAGAGCTGGTGATGATATGTTCCGATATGTTTCCCTGAGCCATTTATATATATTTCACAAATGATTTTCATATTTACTTAGAAAATACTTGCAAATTTATAAAAGGAAATTAATACAAGGATTTCCATAAGCAAATCTTTGGTGTCATGGTATAGCAGCTCAATGAACTCTTTAAAATACAATTGTAAACATTGACTTAGTTTTTCTGTAAATACAGATACTAAACAATGAAATTGCATATTTATATGCAGATTGTACATTTTTTTTAAATTAAAATTTTATGGTCGAATGCACTAGCTATTTTTGTCTAGGGATAACTGACCCTGTATAGAAGGTTACCCCATAATAAGAAGGTAGAATAATAAAATAAAATCTAATCTTAAAAAACCCGGTATACATACAGTAAATTGCAGAATTTTTGAACTATTTGCAATGCATAATATGCATTAAAACTAGGGAAATTGCAGTTTTTTAATTTATAAAATTAGTTTTTCACTGTTAATGCAGAAATTCTCCTCAGCTGAAAGCTTTTGCTGGGGTTGTCCTATTGGAAATTATACAAAAATTGTTACACGATTCGTTCGCATTTTAATTATTTATTGATTTTGTTATAACATAATAAACGTAACTGACAGCATTTTCAAAAAATATTCTGTATAATATAATATAATGCTAAACACACAAATTCAAGTTTTGCACATAAGGCAACAGTAAATTATTAAAATAAGAGACAGGCCCTTCGACTGACAAGAACATTGAATAATTAAGCCTACATGATCTTTATGACCTTACATGCCTCCGCCATTGCCATTGCCATTGGCATTAGGGTTAACATTGGCCAGCAGGTTACCCAAACGATTTAAAAGTGTTGTAGCATTTTGAATGAGTTCTGGTAGATTTGGAGGATTTCGATTAAAATTTGCGAAATTGGGGAAAAGATTAGCTAAACCACCGAGTCCACCCCGGCCCATGCCCGGGCCCTGTCCAAATTGGCTATTCACGAATAGCATATTAGTGAGTGCAAATAAGACCACAAGGAACGGAATTAGAGCTGTTGAAAATAAAATAAATAATTACGTAACTTTCTGTAATTAAAATGGCTATAAATATAACTTAAATACAAGATGAATATTTAAAAACAAAATTAATTCGCACAAATATCTCACCTCTGCCCATATTTTGGATGATTGGATTCGACAAATGTAATACGTAGGCCTACTTTCACAGAAGAATTTCTGCTTTTGTGCCTTAAAAAGTTAATTACTGGTATCCTATATACGCATGCCTATATTTATACGAACCGATATTTACGAGTCTAATAAGGTATCACACATTTTGGTAGCAATTTTATAACATCAGCCATGAAATATATGTCACATTTCGATATATTTCATTAAAATTTATTGGCTATGCTATTTCAAGAGTGATGATATACGGATAACTATTAAAAGTATTTCTTACATTAATGGATATTA
The DNA here is from genome assembly GCA_034700285.1 of Proteroiulus fuscus. Classification (NCBI taxonomy): domain Eukaryota; kingdom Metazoa; phylum Arthropoda; class Diplopoda; order Julida; family Blaniulidae; genus Proteroiulus; species Proteroiulus fuscus. The sequence continues at coordinate 2,276 of JAQIXP010000988.1, forward strand.
CCCATGCCAAGGCCTATAACCAATTGGTAATTTCTTCCAAAGTCTCAATTAAAATACTAGCAAAACTTGTGATTATTCATGATTTCTGTCATTTTCTTGAAGTTTTGCCAATCGTTAATAATATTAGTTTATTAAAAATTAAGACGTGCAACCGAGTTACATGATGCTTCATTGCAATACGCCCGAGTTAGCACTGATTGCTCATTAAAGGTGCATTCAATTAAGTCTTAATTCTGCCCTTTGACATTTGCTCCCATTAAAATAGCGTACTTTCACTGACCCTTGTGAATTGAATTGAACTGTCAAATTCAGTTCTATTAATCCAGGTTTGTTACTGTATGAATAGGTGTTACTTTGTATAGTTTTTAAAGATGCACAAACTATTTTGGTATTTTTATCCTTAAAGGGAAAGTCCCACTTTGTAACAATTGATATTTAAGTTGCTCACACTTGCTAAATATGAATGGCTGTGACAATAATAATTGCAGCAGAGTTTCCATATTGAAGAAATTACGACGTTAACCAAATACGTGTCAGGCTTCATTTGTACATAGATTTCAGCAGACACTGTAAGCTAGTGGCGCCCTCTAGGACATGCATGCCTATGTGTTTAATGAGAGCAGATGCCTTTCATACAGTAGAGGGCGCTACATACTGTCCGTAAAACGTCGCCTATTTGGACTTTGCATTTTCAAACAAAACCATGTATTCAGGACATTTCATTTAATGATTGGTAAATTTCCATGAATTTTATAATTTTGCATGCTCTTTTTCCTACAATCCACTTCTTTCGAAGTGGGACTTTCCCTTTAATATAAAAATGTCAAAATAAATAGCAACTTCTTACAGGCTAAAATAAGTAACAAATAAGCCTACTTTAACGATATGATGAGAATATCAAACCTTGGAGGGTAGTCATATTTGTCATCGTTGCCTAATTGTTCTCTTTGCCTAATTTAGGCTTCTACGCAGGTTACAGCAAAATCAAATTTAGCTGATATACCATTCAAATTCTATTATATTTATTTCATAAAGACAATTTAATTTCAGTTAAGAAATTTGATTAAAACAATCTGAAGCTCCTTCTGATTTTATCTTCTGCATCAGACTGCATGGATGTTTGCATGATTTATGCGATTGGAAACGAAAAAAATTTCCAGAGAAACGCAGCCTTAAAGGGGAAGATCATCCTAAAAAGTACTTGAGAAAAAAATGGATTTCCCAAATTTCACAACCATGCATGTTCTGGCTATAGTTATTCAATAAACAACAACATTTTAAAATCTTTAATTGAGAAACAAAAGAACAACGTCATCAGGCAGCAGCACATGCCATTATGTAATACTTTATGCGCATGCATAATACAAGCACGACTTTTTGTATGATTGTCCCATAATAATTTGAGCCAATCAGAGGAGCCAAACGATGTTCGCCTGCATGATTAAAGATTCTGCCTCATGACGTCTTTTAAAACTATGGCAAACTCCATTTTGTACATTTACTTTGTCATTTTTTTATATCAAATAACTAGACAGGACCTGGGCCCTATTTCATCAAGATTCTAGAATCTGAAATCCTAATCTCAATCCAGAATCCTAAAAATTTGGTTCCATTGTACAATCCCTAATCCAAAATCTTTCATGAGAGTGGATAGGATTTTCAGGATTGGGAATGTTCCATAACTTCCATGGAACCATTTTTCTAGGTTTTGTTCCATGAAAATATTTGGACTCTGGATTGAAATTAAGGATTTTAGATTCTATTTTGGGGAATGGTTTTTTTCGTCACTAGATTATCCGTTGTTAAAAGAATTTTTTAGGGTGATCATCCCCTTTAAGACTAAGTTCATAATACAAAGTTCAAGCCAAGATATGTGATCACCCCTTTTTAAATTAAAAGGTTTTTTGTTTTTGTACTGAATTTGTTTAAAATTGCAATGTAAGAATTTATTTTAATGAGTTTTACCATATGTTAAAACGCCCATTCACAATAGGATTTTTATTTCCTGCAAATATTACATTTAGCTTGTCCATAATGTACAAACACAATGTCTTAAATCTAAAAATTAAAAGCAAAATTCTAAATCTTGAAATCAACAGGAATACATTAATCCCATTTCATTGTCCTCTTTGAGTTAATTCCATTACTTTTAAAGTACATAAATAAAACTACAGTAAGCAAATAGATATAAAATAAAAGTCACATCTGTAACTTACTCATTATTTACTTACTAAATAGTTCAATAGTAAAATAAAAAGTGTAAAGTTTCATTGTAAATATTTCAATATATTCACAGTGGGTTATAAACCAAGTCATCGGTTATTACCATAAATGATTTACGGGTTTTGGCACAGGCATAAATCATAATATCCAATTCAGTGTGCATAAAATAATTCCTCCCACGATATTTGTTAGTCAAAAACAGTGTGACTAAATAAAATTCAATTAGAATTCCCTATAGAGAAAGTCAAAAATACATTTAGGTTTATCGTTCTTCGAGATCCTCAGTGTGACCAGTTCTGTTGCCAGTGCAGGCCAAAAAAGAAACAGAATCATATAGTTTGGTTTTAGTACATGACAGCCTACTCTCACTTGTTATCTTTTGTATCACGAGTCAAGTGAGTTCACTAAAATAGACAATTATTTAATTTAGATATTATTCCATGACGAGGATTTCCTACTTGGAATAACATTCTATGAAGCTCAAACATAAAACCTGTCATATCCTATTGTTGAAAAAAAAGTCTAGCTAAATTATAGCTTGCTTGTACAGTTCAACCCCGAATTAATCCTTAAAATATCCTATAAGAGAAGCAGCCATTGGTTCTTCAGTTTAAAATACATAAAAACACTTGGACTTGATTCACCCAAATATTTAAAGCATTGGGATGTCTCAAATCCTTAGATAATGTTAATATTTTATTTTAAAATAAAATAATACACAAAAAAGTTCCACAAAATAATACATTTTCTAAAATATATTTTAAAGATGAATTAGATGAATTTGCAAAAGTCCAAGGAGTATTAATTTTGCTATTATTTGGGACTGCTAATTAATGCGCAAATCACGCATAGAGGGATTTTATATTTTTTCATAATTTTACACGATTAAAAAAGTAAAGAAATTCTTGTTTTGCCATACCCGAGTTTTATACAATATAACATTAGTTTGCATTGAAATTTAATTCCCATTTTATAATTGCAACAATATTTTTGATAAACAAAACAATTCTTGAAACAATAGACCCCTTTCAAAAGTAAAGCGTCATCTGTGATGAATAGATTTCAACTGCAGTTTAGAGCATAGTAAAATGGCGGCCCATGCTATTTGCCATAGACGTATGGCCTGCGTATGGCGCCACATGTGATGAATACTACATAGACCATACTAAAATGGCGGAAATTAATGGACTTTTAGTCAAATGCTGCATTATGGGAGTACTTTTTAAAGGGGTCTATTCTTGACCAATTATGGTCTGCTAAAATATATGGAAAAATGGCGCCTAACATGTATTTAGCAAACGTCATGATTTCTTAGTTTGTTACACTTATTTTTGTCGCAGACTCGCAGTTATTCATATCTTGTAAGTGTGTACAACTTAAATATTACTTGTTACACGGTGGGACTTTCCCTTTAATTCATTTCATTAATTAATTGGCTGCTAAATTATGCATAATTCTTTGACACTGCATTCCTCCTCCTAAAACCAGCTTCAAACTGTGCAGCTCTATAGATAGTGCTGGTTCAAAACTTCTAATAAATCCAAATTAACAGCTGAAAAACTAGCTATCTGATTACACAATTGGTTAAAATAACATTTGATTGAGTTCAATTACGTTGGGATTGGTCGAAACCTACGTTAAATAGGTGTGGTTAGTAAAATCGTGACGTTGGTGGCGACGTGTGATTCATACATTTTAATTCAATTCAATTTGATATTCAACGAGGGAAGAAACGAGTGTAAAAAATTGCAACTTTTGACTAGCATAATAATATGCAAGTTGCTCTAAAAGCATTTAGCCTGATGTTATTTTCAATTGGAAAAAATACGTTGAAAATCTGCATGTGAACCGGCCATTACATTTTCAGGTTTGGTTCTCCCATGGAGGGGTGAAACCTTTTGTGCGAAATTATTGTGCAGTCCCAATCCTGGCTATTTTTTGTCATACCTTTGGGCTATTTCGCTACATTATATGGCACCGTGTCGGCTTGGCAGCTCCCATTCGCCATTTAATATTCAATGTACTTTACTGTACTAGTTTCCAGTTCACCTTCAAAAAAAGATCCGGTCGGGGTAGGACAGGTAAACGAATGGGTCCACAAAAACAGGTAAGTTTAAAAATAAATCTAATTGGAACTTTTTTTTATTTATTATAACATTGGGATTAGTCTAGCCTTAGTAACGAGATATGCAGAAATACATATCATTATTAAGTGTATCAAGTCATTGGAAAAACTTAAGTTTTGAATAATCCTGGAAAAAAATGTACTACTTATATATGTATAGTTACAGGGTGAGTTGCCGCCATTTTGATTTTATTAATTGACTATGATAGGATTGAGGATTTCCGTGGAAATTTTAAAAGTAGGCATAAAGTTTTGTCAGAAAGTATGAAAGCAATCCATGAAGCCATTGTCGAGGCATCGGATTGTTAAATGTGACAAAAATGCATTGGAAGACATGTAAGACAGGTCTATTCGTTGCTGTCTATCTTGCTTAAAAAAACCTATACCAGATAGTACAAGTGTCACAAATGCATTAGTTGACATCAGAGCAGAGGCGGCGCTAGGTGGCTGAAAATCACTAATCTTAATAATAATCAAAGACCATATACAGCGCCGCCATGTCAAAAGCGAGAACCTCAAATACAGTGGAAAGGAGTACGAGATATATACTTATTTCAAGATGTATTGTGCCTGTTTTGGAGATTCATGAATAAAGTGAAAATTGTTAATTTAATAATTTGAAAGTTTCAGAAATTTACTGCATATCGATGTTATTTTGGCAATTTTTTGGAATTCTGGAAGACCTTTAAATTAAAATAAACTATATAAGTTGGCAAAAGTATAGTGCAAATTTATCCAGGTTGAACAGAGTGAACTAATAAATACCCCTGCTTATAGTTATATCACTGATAATTTTTAAACCAGTTACATTTGACTTTTAATATGCTTGCATACACAAAAATGCAAACACTTAATTGCATGTGCATGCAATATATTAATTAAGCTCAATTGCAAAGTATCCATTATTAGTATAATTTGTCCAACCCCTTTCTTTTTACATACTTGATTGAAAAACTACACTCTGTAGGCCTACAATATCCTATATTCAAGAAAAGACTGACGAGGAGAATCTAGATTTACCAATCAGAACGCTGTTTCTCCATAACTTAACAGGGCCTTGCGCCCAACCACTTTCCTGTTCCGATCGCCCCCCCCCCTTCCTCCACAAACCACCTTTCTGGGACAGCTACAGATTCAGTTTGTATTCAAACGCACAATATAGGCTTATAAATAGCAATGCATTTTTAACATATAGTTTTGGCTCATTAGTTAATTCTTCGTAATTAATGGCCTTCCAGAATTCACAATAACTGCAGTAAGAGCCACTCATCCTATGCAGTAAATCAATAGTAATTAGCGAAAACTTCTATTTATTAAACTAAAATTAAATTATTTCATTATAGTCAAGATTCTCAAACGTAGTATCCAATGAGTTTTATAACATTTTTGACTCCCCCACCTCTCTCCAATATGCAAAGCATCCTGGCAAAATTAAATATTCTCACCCTTTCTTGTTTACGTAATACCTGGACGACCCCTTGAATTATCTGCATGGTCATTTACTATAATGTATTGAATATGCCTAACTATAAGAAGGATGAAATTTAATGTAAATAGATTTCTTTCCAGTTCATGCATTGAGACACACTGGCGTAACTAGGATTCACCAAAGATTACGGATGGGGGAAAGGGGGGGGGTAAAGGGGGGTCAGCCAGGGGTTCTGTTTGACAGAAGTCCCCCAGAACCTTGATAGACTACAATATAACTTTGGATCCATTGGGGGGGGCAGGGTTTAACCCCCCCCCAAACAGGGACGTCATTTCAATTTTTTGCTAAGGGGGGCAAACCCAAAAAAATTTTCAAAATTTTTAGCCACAGGCGAAAATTTGAAAGTTTTTGTTCTTAATAGCCATAAAATTGACACAAAATGCGCCGCAGGCGACTTTTTTTGCTCAAAAACACTCGAAAATGGGCTAAAATTCACCAAAGTGCCTATTTCGCCAGTCTATTTAGCATATGTCAGAAAGTTGGGGGGGGGGGGGGGGGGGGGGGGGGGGGGGGGGGGGGGGGGGGGGGGGGGGGGGGGGGGGCAAATGCCCCCTGTGCCCCCCCCCCCCAAATGACGTCCCTGCCCCCAAATCCCCTAGGTTCACCTATGTTGAGAACTTGAGACAAGTATAAATTTAAAATGACTTCTAGAAAACAAAAATGGCCGCCCTTGTTTTTCCGGCACTCGAATTAAATTCTATTTCCCAAATTTTTACAAAATAATGCTTTTGATTTAAAGGGAATCTTAGGGCTATGGCATGCCATTGGCAACCCGTTTCTACATCCTTTCTCCAATTAGAACCGTGGAGTAAATGAACTGAAAACACTGCTTTTTCCTCGCATTAAAAAAACGAAAAGGAAACTTATTGAAAAAAAGCAGCAACAAGACAATACGAAAAAATAGGACAATACACTGATAGTAGAAATTTAATAATGGTAATAATAATAATAGGTGTGTTACAACAACAACTACGGAAATGACAGGTGCTAAGCATAGCACGCGACTGTGGGCATTACCAACCACTAATATTGCATATTAAAGGCCAGCTTGCTTCCCCATAATTTGCCCAGGGGGCATAAAACACCCCATCGTTAACAAAGTTGTTTTTTTTTTACTTGTAGGGGCTATGGGATGCACGCATCCACATTAACAACATATATATGCAGGCATTATTATATCACAAATTATTTTTGTTGGTGGGATTTACAAATATTCAGTGACATCTGGTAAGCCCATATTGCTGCAAGTCAGGGTCACTGGCTGATGAGCTAGGTGTCAATTGCCTTGTTACGGTATATATACCATGCACAATATTTGATATTTCGGTATCAACTGGTATATCATATAGTAACATATCAGAATGGTAACACCTTCTGTTGATAATGGTGAAGTGCACTCAGCTTACTCTTGGTAATACCCCATTCACATGGGCTGGTTTCATGGTTAAAACAACAAAAGCGGTCATATTCCTGACTGGCATTCAATATCCTATTTATTTTACCACTGCACTGGCACCATTTGCATTATCATGTGTGTAACAGTTCCACAATGCATCAGTGAACTATGCTGAAAAATATTTGACCAAGTTTCCAGAGCTTGTGTAACAGCAAATCAATATGTAAGTTCTTAATCATGATTTGCTTAATCATCTTAACCAAGTGTGTAACCAAATTTATCTTGATTTGCTTAATCATCTTAACCAAGTGTGTAACTAAATTTATCTTGATTTGCTTACTCATATGCATTCACATGGATAATGAGTAAAAAAAGTAGCTTACAATGATGTATGTTCTACATCATGATCAAGCTGTCTTAACTTTATCGATGATATACCAATTGCATTAATGTGCATTTGATGAAATATATAATCCAATGCATTTTTCTCAATTTAAAAACAGAATTTCTGACCATAAATTGGCTGCATGGCAAATTAGTTTAAAGCTGTCTGGGTTGTATCTTTTTCTCAAGATGGTAAGATGAGAACGTACAGTCATACAACAATTCTTCTTCTTCCTGTCATGGACTAGTTAGGCCTGCATGGTCAATACATACAGAAGTGATTAGTGGATATTAAGGGCCAATTTCTCCAACAACATTTAAGTCTTAATCCCAGATTATCACAAACATGTGATTGATTTGGGCCAATGAAAATTCAAGAATGTAAAGATAATCTAAGATGAACGTAAATTAAATTTTAATTATTGTTGGAGAAACTGGCCCTAAGACTCATTTTGCTGGTTAGTCCATTCAAATTTACCAGTTCACTATTTTGTTGGGCATGGTATTAACACTACAGCAAATTAGCTATCACACACACACACATCTAAACTAGGCTATGCATCCGGACTTCGTCCAGCATGCAGGTTCTGAACCTAAAAGGTTCAGTAAGGGTTAGTAAAAGTTAGTAGATTGGGGTAGTCAAATGTAATGGGTAAGGTTATAAGGACTATGTTGTATTGTAAACTAAGATTGAGTGTCATATATACTTTCCCTCCTGCATACTTTAGTCATGAATCCAGCAGAACCATGCTTCCTTTTTATTGGTCCAGTGCATTTATTTGTTGAAAAGGGTACATACAAAATGGCTCCCAAAAAACTTAACTTTACAATTTTTTTTTATTATTTGAAACAAATGGTTTTCCCATTGCGAGTCATTTGCAATACTGGGAATAGCAGAGCAGCAATACCAAACAGCTGTTTTATGCAAGTTTCAAATATCTTCAAACTAATTTTAATTGCTGAGATAACACATGCAGTGCCAAAAAATTAAGGGAAGCATCCTGCAGTTTATGATGCAAAACACGTCAGACAGCATTTTAAAAGCAGCCAAATTAATTATACTAATAAATCTTAATCATGTCCTACATAAGTGGAGTATAACAGCATTTAGTTAGTCACAATGCTCTTGTACTGAAAGTCTACTTAGAAAAAAGTTTAAACTTTTGTAATTAAAGAAAGTGTTAGTCTGTTTCAATTCCAAATCAAATACGATAAACTAGTAGCTAGGCTAAATTTTGTTTTTATACAAAATCCAGTTTACGTCATTGAACATATGTCATTATGACTGCAGCGTAGGCTGAAGCCAAAATGAACTTTATAGAGCATGAATTGAAAAATTACTTACATCATTTCATATCAATTTTCCAACAATTATAAATTTGCTCTCAAATTTCCAGTCATAGTAACTGGATACGATTATAACCATAAAGGATTTATGACTTATAATATAAACATCACTTTTAATATCGACAATTTCCGGACCTCGGGGGTCTGTAATCTGGCAGCACTGTTATCACAAATGCTTCCAGAGAATAGACCCGAGGTCCAAAAATTGCTGAAACGGATTAGAAATATCAATAAAATGGTCCTGTTCTACATTTTAAATGCACCAAAATGACCTCCAGACAAGCCTACTATTTCAGAATGCAGCTAATAACGGCTTACCGGCTGAGGCTACAGGCTTGTAAGCTATCTTCCACTAACCTCACATCAAAAATGGCAGATTTGGAATATGAATATGCTAATGAAAATAAAATTTCGAAGCTCAAAGAAAGCCCACCATTCTAAAATGCAAATGATGGCTAAATGTTTGTTAACCGGCTGATGGCTACAGGCTTGAAAGCTATCTTCAACTAGCTTTACATTTCATTTGCCAAGTTTAAAAAATAAACATACTAATGAAAAGCAATTTTTGGACCAATAGGAAGATCGACTTTTTCAAATACAGATGATGCCCAACTGGCTGTTAGCCGGCTAATGGCTACAGACATGGAATTTACTATCTGCTAACTTGAAATCTAAAAATGACAGCTAAGAAAATGAATAATGCTACTGGAATGAAATTTTCGGCCTTAAGGAAGCCATGCAGTGTTGTGAAAGGCAGTTGACGGTTAGAGGTCAGCTAGCCGGCTGATGGCCAATGGCTTGAAAACTGCCATCCAATAAAATTGCATTAAACATGCCAGTGTGGAGAAATAAAAAAGCAAATTCGGACCCCTAAGGAAGTCCAGTATTTTATAACTTGAAATGACCTTATGGTTTATGAAATGACTTTTATGGTTGAAAAAAAAAACCAATCAGGTATTTTCTAAGTTCAAAAACAACTTTTTTATCCCAAATTTTGAAATGTTGATAAAAACTCTGCATATATTACGTGAATTTAATTACATACATTCCTTATGTCAAAAGTTAGTAGTACCTGTACCAATCTATAATGCATTATTTCCAGTGAATATTCCCTACCCGAATAATTTTCAAGTATTTGATAATATTTATGAGCAATTCTACGTAAAAATATATTTTCAAAATGTCAGTGTGAGATATAGAATTTCAGACAATACAGTGAACCCGGAACCTGTGGGGGAGAAAAAGAAGACAAGTCCTCTGTCTGACTCGTATTAAATCCTCGATTAGCCTACACCCTTCATTACTTTCAATTTTTAATATCAAAAAAATGGCCGAATCCTCCAAGGTTGAGGAATGTTATTAACAATTAAATATATTATTACAAAACATCGCCATTAAGGTCTTGAATTGAATTATGATCTTTTAAAATGTTGTACTGAAAATTATACAGACACTCTCACGATTTTAGGAGAGAAAAAAAAGTTTGGAAAAAGATGTATAATCGTGATTATACCTTCTCTTATGTATTTTATACATTGTAAACCAGTTTAAAGATGACATTGGAAAACATTTTTGGCTGGAGCAACGCGTGTTAAGAACCTCCAAACATTTCAAATTTCTATATTTGTTGATATCATACTGGGTTGTATATAGTATAGGATTTAAACTTCTGATTCTTTCGTTGAATTATGAGATTTATAATATTAAAATATGTATTTCAACTGGTCTTTTCTAGGAAGTCAATTTGATCTTTTATACTTATATATGACTGATTCGTTTTTTACTAACAGCATTGTTGATTTTTTTATATAGGTCTCGACAGCATTGTGCGGAATTGCATGCAAATTTTTTAGAAATTCACTGGGCCATTTACTCGTCAAAAATTTTCCCTAAATTTTCCAGGTCTCCCAGGCTTAATTTTTTTTACAAATTTTCAGGGTTGTTTTTTTTTTTAGAAAAATATTTAAAAACTTTATTAAGGTAATAAAATTGAAAACTAGCTCACAATTTTAAAGCCATGTCAAATAGCTTAACTGTAGCCTTTCGATTTCTTAATTTTCTGATTAATTTCTCTTGCATCTAAAATAAGAGTTTTTAGAAAGATTTATTTTTTAACAGTAATCAGATGACTTTCCCTAAAACAAATCCCTTATTATTCACCAAAATGTCAAAAGTATATAATTATTTTTTTACAAAAACAAAAAGTTAAATTAAAACTTAGATAACCCTCGGAGAATAGTCATGATTCTCATCGTGTGACGTAATAGAGAGGGTCACTGATTGTCTGATAAATGCAATACGCTATGGCTCCCCTAATTTTTGCAAAGAAAGATGGATACTTCCTGTAAAAAGCATGGTCCACCAAATCCAACTTTTTCAAAAAAAAATATGGATTAAATGGTAAGTCTCAACGCCTAACCTCGCTCTCTGGTAAGTCCAATTAGGATTTCAATTTCTAAGTTCTTCTTAACTTTTAATAATCTTTTTAAAAATAAAATGTAACAGGGCGAGACTTTTCCTTTAATGATCTATTAATTTGCCGCAATTTCAGATTGCCGATTCTGCACAATTATACTCAGCACCCATGGAATAGGAAAGCAGGTCAAAGTTGATGGCTGTAGAATACAAAGTAGTGTAACTGGTAGGATGCATCATAAATTGGTGAAACTTGGCGATTCCATAATTTGAAATTAGTTTGAGAAATAATTACTGATTGACCCAGTCAAGAAAGGATTTGTTGTAAAAGACTTTTTTATGATTTTTCGGCTAAAGTTATCTACATATATCCCGCTCTAATCAAAGATGTCTCCCAATATCACAACTCAAGCATCATCTAAAGACGTCATCACCTCATCTGACGTCATCAAGATACAAGAGGTCAAAACTACTACAGAACTCAGAAGCACCCTACACGAGAAAGTGCTACCATTTCACTTCAAATAATGCTGCCGAACAATATCCTTATTCTGGACAGGCAAGGATCTGGGGGCAATGTTTTCATATTCAATCAATATTGCACTAGTCCCGGCCTATTAAGGATAAGTGCTAATTTCAACATGCAGCATACAACAACAAAGATCATTACATGTTTGTCAACTGTCTACGAAACACGGGTTTCCAAACAACTATACATGACCACATCACAGGTACACGCAATTAATGGGATGAAAGACAAATAAAAGTGTTGATAGTTGAAAGGGGAACAATTGCACGATTTATCAGCTATTTACCCTAGGCAGGAGTTCAAGTATGACATCACACACTTTCTGGGAGAAGGTGGGTTAGATGATGTCATACTTGAACGCCCCTTAAAGGGACAGTCCCACCTTATCTCAAACATTTTTTGCAAGAAAAAGGGGAGGAGAAAAACAAGAAGAGCTAGAAATTAAAATTTAATTTATAACTACATTATAGTTATCAATTTTGTAACATGCCAATGTGGACGAAAATCTCGATGGTTGATATAGTGGCCATGTTAGAAGTCATTTTGTCAATCCCTCTAGTAATAAACTTGATGGTGTACAAGTTTTTGCGTAACAGAATGCGCATGACTATTCTATAGTGATAAAGTGAAGCCAAATTGAACCCCCCCCCTTGCACGCAGCGCCATTCCGCCTGGGTGGAAGACTTTATAAAAATGGCGCCTATCCTCCTTTTTGGAAACATTGTGATTTCTGAATTAAAGTAGGTGAACTGCAATTATTAATAAGACTGCCCTTCTTTATTATTAATAATCTTAATTTTAAGATCCATTTGTCACAAAGTTGGACTGTCCCATTACTGTACTCTCATTCCCATTAATGTTGTAGTGAAATTCATGTTTCAAGTTCAACAGTATTGTCATCATCCATTGCCCATGCAGTGATTGACCCTGATCGTTGCCTAAATCAGCCACATCTGAATTTGCGAGGGGGAGAGGGGTGGTGGGGAAAGGGGGGGGGGGTATTGAAATCTTAACTCCTTTTTATTGTAATTTCGCACCTGAGTGCCATTATGGTTGTTTCTATTTGCATTGCAGATTCAAAGTCAATGGGTGGGATTGCACCGAGCTCGGATCAAAAGTTGCAATGGTGAGAAATTCTGGTAAATATTTAAAATTTGGCTTTCAAATGTTATTCAATGTATTATGAGTGTGTGGGAAGGAATGGCCGAAAAAAAAAAAGGCAGTTAAAGGTAAGGGAGTTGTTTTAACAAAGTGTTAAGTTTTGTCATTTTTAATAATCGTGTAAAGGTGACTCACATGCCATTAATTTTTAGATTCAAACTGGGCACACCCACTCGGTGATATTGCCCTCTCTGTTATTATTTCTGAAAAATAAAATTTGAAATTATCTTCATCAGTGCTTCTATCATTTCATTGAGCAATTTCAATTAATCTTATTAGGGGAGTCCTGGATCACTAGGTTTTAGCTGTCAATGTCATGGTCAACAAATGTTCCGACATGACCAGACAAACTATTAGTAAAAACATTTTTTTTATTTTATTTATTATACGCAAGGGTGTGTACTTTACCACTCAATGTTGGCGCCACTTAAAAGTGCAGTGGCATCAACGTGAAATAGTTTTTATTGGCAAGCAGCTGGGTTCACCTGACCCGGGAAGTCAAGGTACAAGAGCTGTCAGAAGTTAGGGAAAAACCCCAAAATAATCACAAGTGTTGGGAAAATTAATAAATCCATTAATTGATAAAATTATTTGAGGTCCTATCGCCGAAGATATCACTTTGAAGATGCCTCACAACTACAGAGCACTTTGCATTTTTAATTCTAGACGTATTTTAATAAAATTTGATTCTGATAATTAATTATTACAAATTTAATAAACTATGCCAATTCTGCAAACTAAAAGCTAACTAGTTATTGTGTGAATGAACAGTAAACTGTCGGGGACATTTTTTATTTTGGTTAAGGAAAGTCAGGTTAAAATTTTTTTTTTGTCAGTGAAAGTCAGGAAACCAATCAGAAAAGAATTCAGTATGAACCCTTTAGTGCATTCAGGGTCACTGTAGTAATTTTTCTATTTAGAATTAAAAATAAATATATATATCAATCAGTGTAGAAATACTTAGAAATACGTCAACAATCCTGAAAACCTCCCAAAAAATATCATACGCCCAAGGGCGGTCTGGCACCACTTTATCAGGGTGGGCCAATCAGGTAAAATTTACCGACAAAACATCAAAGATATATGCCATTAAATCGAAGTATTAACCAGCAGAACATTTATGTAAATTATTCGGTATAGAAATTGATCATCTTAAAGTCTGAAATTCATAATTTATTTTTCATAAGGGTAGCTAGGTGGAATAGTTTGGAATAATGTCAAGCCAGAGGAAATTCAAATGGGAAATTATTCAAATATATCATATATGTATTTTCGTAAAATTTTCATTTAAAAGAAATCACAATTTACTACATTTCCGAATGCTAGTTTTTCTTGAGAAATTCGTCACTTTAATTCTGAAATGCATTTTCTGCAAAAAAGGGCATTTATTTTGCAAATTTGTATTTTGATAAACTTTCTTAAAGCCAAGATAAGCCAAAAGAAATTCTGACAGAAAACTACAAGAAATGGCACACATTTTTATGAATTTTCATTTTTAAAGAAAAAACACAAAGTTGATTGTATCCAAAATTCATTCAATTACTGAATGTTAATTTTTCTGTGGAAATTCGTCCCCTAAATTCTGAAATTAGGAATATTTATTTTTCAAATGGGTATTTAGATTGATGTTTTTACCGACTGCATTATTAGTCAATATCATACCACAAATGTGCAAAACATCGTTGTCGATGGCGCTTGCATTTGCCAAATTTTACCGTCAGGGAGTTTTTCAGGGGGAGGGGGGCGGTAATGCGCCGCAGCCCCCTCCCTGCCCCCCTTGCCAGACCGCCCCTGCATACATCTGTTTTTAAGACTAACAATTGTTATATGTAATACTGCATTACTATATAAAGTTGTTGAGAACTGTAATAAATATTTTACAAGTAGACATGTTGAAGACATAACAACTAAGCACATGATTAAAAAAATTATTTACACTTTATTTTATGGTCCTGTCTCGAGATAAATGCAGCTTAAAAAATACGTAAAGCGCATATTCACATCATCTGATTGCGACGTCACAAGATGCCCAAACGACCGGTCCATAAAATACATTCATGTGCTTAGTTGTCAGTTCACCTTTTCAAACATTCACCTTTGCCAACATCTTTTCAAAATTTTAAAGCTGCAACCAACGTACACAAAAACAAATCTTATCAGAAAATAATACTCACGTCGTCAGTAAAATGCTAACAATTCATTCACTTTTAATCTAACTAAGCATGGGCCAAGTTGCAATTTATCCCAAGAGAGGGTGACAGACATCATATACTCAGCATCAAAGTGAAATTTTTTATTTAATTTTAATTTCATTTTAAAATTGAAATTATTGTAAATATGTAAAGTATCAGTTTCATTAATCATAACAAGTAAAGGGAATAAGGATTTTCTATACAAATGTACTCTTTTTAGTTTCTCTTCAACAGGTCCTCGACCCACTAATTTTCATAAAAACCTATTTATAGAACAGCTGAACTGGATTTCACACTACAATTTCTGTAAAATTCTACATAAATGAATAACTGTAACTTTAATCTGCAGCAAACTTATGGCTTCTGATGAATTACTCTTTTAGAACAACTTAAATTATTTTACCACTTATGTATATATTGATGTAGAATTCTACCACTGGCTTATGGGATTTCACATGCCGATTTTGAAACTAGTTTTGAGAAAATAAGTGAAAATAGCATATTTTTGCTATTTCCTAAGTGGATCGGTCTAATGGCGGATAAACTTAATTTCCTTGTTTAACTGCAGTTGTGAGATTCGATACTTTATTACTTGTAATGATAATCTCCTAAACTTACACAGTGGATCATCTTACCCAAATCAATGCCACCCAATTTTAAACATTAGTCTTTTAATCAGAATGACCAACAGGTGTTGATGTATTACAAAATACCTAATTTTTACTTCCAATTTAAATCTCAAAATCCTATAAAATATGAAGATTTTTTCTGCACAAAGGTAAGCTCGTCCAACAATTGCCAAGAGTTCCCCAGGTGAGCAGTATGAAGGTTTTTTCTTTCTCTGAAGAAGAGACTCCCAGCAGGGGGTTCTGCTATTGGAAATGGTCATTCGAACGGTCAAGGCCGAAATGACCCCTTTTGTGTAAAATTTTCAAAGCCATTTACTTTTTGAACAAAAAAAACCTATTGGTTCCTCTTCACGGAATGACCAATGGAGAAAAGGTATATGATTTCCTTTGTTAAAACACCATTTCTCCAAAAAAAAAAAAAACCCTACCTTCCATCTCCTGATGCAATGAACTATTCCTTTCACCTGGCCACTTAGTTGTTCCCCCTTACCAACCGAATTTGGGCTTTAGTTTACCATGAAATCACCAGCTTATACCACCGGATGCATCTCTCGCTTCAGCTTTTTGTATAACCCCAAACCACCATAATGCACAAAGTGATTTTGTTCCAAGGCTTGGCACACGTGGTAAGTTCAAGCATTTTCCAAT
Source organism: Proteroiulus fuscus (assembly GCA_034700285.1). Classification (NCBI taxonomy): domain Eukaryota; kingdom Metazoa; phylum Arthropoda; class Diplopoda; order Julida; family Blaniulidae; genus Proteroiulus; species Proteroiulus fuscus. The sequence goes on from JAQIXP010000988.1 coordinate 18,814, forward strand.
ACTTTTCCAGCTTCATAAACCATCCATATTTATTTTATAATGAACAATCTTAAAAGATCCTTAAAAATCTAGTCCTAAAGTTAAAAGTTGCATTCTAGTTTTTTGAAAAGTTCCATTTTTTGATTCAAAATGGAATCAATGCATGTGCCAATTACACTTGGTTTGCTGGAATAGGCACGTGCGTTGTACCTCATTTTTGGAACAAAAATGTATTAGGAAAAACGTTCCTTATTTTATAATCAAAATTATACTTTTACAAAATTGCAAAATCCAACTAAAACTGATTACCAATTCATTAAAGGATCCATGCTCTACTTTGCGTTTAAATTTAGCGCTTGAGTCGACAGAGTTACAACATAAGATACAGAAACTAACAGCACATTTTGCCAGTTTAGCTTTTCTGCTCTGTTCGACAAAATCAGATAAAAACCAGAGGTTTATTTCAGTCTGGTGCTAATTTTCTCATTTAAATTCTGGGAACAAATATGGCACATCCCAGCATGTCCAATTTTACCAACTGGGCTATTGTTTATGCTTTTATGAAATCTGTCAAATATTTTATTTCAAACACACTAGTTATCATTTCACGAGTAATAAATAGTTAAGAAAAACAACATTAAAAATTCCTCCTCCACTTTTTTCCCCAACTAATTTCGAAGTCCATAGGCGTAACCTCTAAATATATATGTATCTATAGAACAACAGCCAAGATAAAATGTTGTTTCGAAGGTGGTTTATGAAGACTCAATGGCCAACACACACAAAAAAAAATGCAATTTTGAGGCAGCAAGCATTTGGTTTTGGTAGACGGAATAAAAAAATCTTCAACTTAAACAATGGCCAATGGACGGGAGGCATGTGTCATCCTGCTGCCATGTTTTTCTTTGAAATTGTAATGCTTATTTTTTAAGTGATATTTAATTAATTGCACATCATACTTAATTGTAGGGTTGTTAGCCTAAGTTGTAGCAAACCATCTGTATGAAAAGTACTTTGTGCCAGTATATTCATCCCAAATAAAAAGCATGAGAAAATTGAAAAAAAATTGCGAAATATATTCTAAAATGTATTTCAAAATTCAACGCAAAATCCTTTTAAAAAAATGTTAAGACTATTTTAGTTTATATTAAAATTGGCTTAACTGGGACTAACTCACAAATATAATAATGAATGAAACTAATTCTATAAGTAAATGGAAATGCATTTTAAAATGTATATATTTTAGAAATACGAAAATGTGGATAGGATAAAATACTTTTTGCAATATACCGGTATTTCAAAATTCAATGCAAAAGCATTCAAAAACTTTGGTCTGTTTTATGTACAGTGGTGCAGGTCTATACTAAAATTGGCTTAGGATTATCTTACAATAATGAATGAGTCATAATACATTGGAAAATGCATTTAAAAATGTATCTGAAGAAAGTGCAACCATTTAAGACTATAACTTCCAAGCGCCTCTATCATTGAACTTCTGCTCAATAACCTCTTTTAAATGCCCAATTTATTTCCTATTTTCATCGATTAACTTTAAAACCATTCTGAAAGCCTAAATCGAAAGGGAAACCATGTTTAAATCACAATTACTGAAATCACACACTTCCTGAAAATAGTTGAGTTCAACATGACGTAGCAATTTGCAAAGTATTTTTATGCCGGCCATCAAAAGGTTGGTATAAAGCAGACCAGAGGAGGTCTGGCAGGGGAGGAAGGAAGGGGGGGGGGAGGGGGGTTCGCGGTCCCCCTGAAAAACTCCCTATCGGTAAAATTTGGCAAATGCAAGCCCCACCAACAACGGTGTTGCTCACATTAATTGCGGAATGATATTTAATATACTACTGCACGCAGGCAGTAAAAACAACAATCTAAATACACATTTGAAAAATAAATATTCCAGCAGAAAATGCATTTCAGAATTAAGGGGATGAATTTCCACAGAAAAATTAATATTCATTAATTGAATAAATTTCAGATAAAACAACAAAATTCATAACTTAGGAATTTTTTAAAGGGACAGTCTCACTTTGAAACAAGTTGGTTTTAATAAAAAGAGCGTGAAAAATTATACTTAAAATGGAAAT
>JAQIXP010000989.1:0-20889 GCA_034700285.1 Proteroiulus fuscus
AGGCTAAGGAAAATGGCGCCTACTGTGCATTTTGGAAACGTCGTGACTTCTTCCAAATGAAAACTTTGCTGCAATTAATATTATTGGCACAGCCATTCATATCTAGTAAGTGTGTATTGTTTGAAAATAACTTGTTTCAAAGTGAGACTGTTCCTTTAAATAAATGGCAAGATCGGATATTGTTTTTGCAAATTAAATGATTTAATTGAATTAATTACCATGCATTAAAACCTTATTAAATATAATAGAAATTGGGCATAATATATTAAATTAAAATTAATAAGTATTGAAAAATTTGCCAAAACATTGGAGTCCAACAATGGGAAAAAGTTTAGAGCTAATCTGGCATGTGACCCATACTTTTGGTACAATGGCATGCCGTTCAAACCAAGCCCAGAAGCTCAGGTTAATTTAAGGGTACAATTTAAGAGCCATGTACAGCAATACCAGCAACCTAACAAATTTTTTAATTAGTCAAAAGTCCGTCCCATACGAGATAAATTACGAGTCGTGCGATCTGCATCACACAATTAACCAGCCGCCAGGGTGCACCATCCTCGGGTTAGTTAGTTAGCGAGCTGCTGATAACTAATCAAACTACACGATTTTTTTCCACTTTTCCCCATGTCCAAGGCATAACTAACTGCCTCCGTTGTCAAAACATGACAGCAGTTTCAGATAGGAATTCCAATTGCCCAAAAAAGACGGGGTACATTTAAGGAGCTGTCAAGTCGGGCTGCCAGGGGCTTTGAAGATCTGACCATTTCTTATCAGGTACTTTTGATTGAGTCAGACATATTTATTAACTCTAAAGAATTACGAGACTTCTCCATTTCATTAGGCACTAGCAACCTTGTTACTTTAGCAATGATAACTACATTTTTTTTCCTCCTCTTATATTGCTTTTTCATTTAATTTATATTCCCTTCCATTATAAAAAAGAGGAGAGAGAGAGAGAGAAAAAAGCATATGGAAATTGTATAGAATTTTTCATTAAGTCCAGGTACCAACCTACTAAGTATTAATTCAATTCCAGCCTTAGGCCACGCTATATAAACCAGCATTAGAATACAAAAGACTTGATAGAATGCAGACAGGTAAGTCATTAACAGGAAAGGGACCAAGGGGAACGAATATGGATTAAAAGAGTGGCCAAAAAAACTGCATAAATTTCGGCCATAAATCAAATAAAAAATATTAATATTTTTATTACCTCATTTCGGGAAATCCTCGTTAAATTGCAAAGTTTAACACTTTAAAACCTTAGAAATCAATTCCGAATTGTTTTACGAAAACAATAGTTAGGCCTCAAGTTTAAAAGATAAAAAGTCCCAGACCTGCTGAAATATTTATCCCCCCCCCCTTTGTTCTGCAGCAAATAAATAATTATTGTGATTTCCAAGAACGATTTTCTTTTAAAAAAATCTTAATTTTCATTATTTCCACAAAGGTTTGACAAACTATTAAAAAATCATTGACAAATTATGAAACCCCTTTTCATGTTTTGGAAACATTTCAATTGCGACAGTGGTCAGCAAAAATCCTTGGGTTATAGTAGGCCTATTCTATGACTCAACAATTCCAAAACACATTTCTAACAAGTTCCATATTAAATTTATGAATATTCAAGATTTCAAAACCATAAATACAAGTATCATCACACACATAACTTGAGGGGGGGGGGGAAGGGAGAAAAGATCCCCTCTCCACACTTTTCAGGACAAATAGAATTACCAAGTAAAGTTTTCTTAAAGACACAATCTTGTTTGAAATTTTGCCCTCCCCTCCATGTTCAACCCAATTTTCCAACCATGCTCTGACAATGAGTTTATGGCTGACTATGATGACCCGAAGGTTATAGTTGACCAGTCATTACTGGTACAGTATATAACTCTATGCCAATAAGACAGCATTACTGTATCTCAACAAAATCAATGTTTACTTTAAATCTAGATTTGCTACATTTGTCAAAGACTTTCCCTTACCATTCCAAGTCCTAATCCAGCCAATTAATAAACTGCAATTAAATCAACATGACCTTACCACACACACACACACACACACACACACACACACACACACACACACACACACACACACCCTCAAAAAACAAAGTTAGGCCCCCAAATTTAGGGAATTCCCTGAATTCTCGTCAGCAGAAACATCAATTGAGTAGCTTCAAGTCTCAAAATGTTGAAAGCATAAATATTCCAAGCAATAAATAACTATTGCCTAATCTTGACAGAAGATAATGAAAAAAATGTCAGGGAAAAAAATAAGTCCAGTACTTGGATTGGACACGCAATTAGTTCCATCTTACACAGAGCAAATTAACGAAAATGTGTGGCCATTTTTTGGACAAAGCCATTTCGAGTGTTTCTCTACGAGGCCAGAATATATTTGCATGTAATTTAGAGATGATAGTGTTTTTGACACCTGGCCCTAGAATAATGACTTATTGCAAGGACTTGCTTGTATTAATCTTACAAATAATTTGATAAGAACTGCCTGGAGTGGAATTCCATTTTCTACATTTTCAAATTCGCATTTTACACACAGAGAGAGAGGAGGGCGGTATGGAGTAGTTTTTTTTTGCAAAAAGAAAAAATGATCAATTTGAAAATTATGCTGGACTTAAGCGTTATATTATGCATGAATGAGGCCCAGAAATGGCCAAGAAAATCAGGGAGTACAAACACACAAAAATCTAACAGTTTCCACCTGACACTGCTCAATACTTATAAAAATACATAAAATGCGTTGGATAACATGCAAAATTACTTCACTTGTAAAATATTCCAAATTTATAATCAATCATAAAAGTAGGAATAGGTCTCTATGACCTTACGAAATAAACTTGACCTTGACAAATTTGCGCCCTTAAAATTTAAGTAAGGCGATTAACCCAATGCCATGCTATAGCTGAGGTACAATGCATTAAAACTGTGTGCTGAGGGCCAGATAACAATCAAAAATCGCCAAAACGCATACTTAATGTGTTTAACTAATTAAACTTACAGAAATTTGCACTCAAAAGACAGAAGACTTCATACTAAAATCCAGATAACTAGAGCACATGTCTATTTCTTGATCTAAGGCGACTGGGCGCCATATTGGGACGCTCATAAATTCCGAGCATAGCAATGATAAAACATGGGCTAATTTCCGTCAAAAATAAACGCTGAGGGACAGATAACAATACAAACACGCCACAAAACGTACTTTAACGTGCTTAACTAATTATACTCACAGAAATTTGCATCTTAAAAGCCAGATTTCTTGTTAAAAACGAGCGATAAATCTAACACATTTCAATTTCTTCAAGCGGCCGTGCGCCATATTGGGAAGCTCATAAATTCCGTGAATATACAGGGCCGACCATAAAAAGTTTTTTCAATCAAATTTTTTAAATGGTTGAGTAAATTGAAATATTCATTGTATCAACATCCAACTTATACTAAGTCTTAATCTATACTTTCAGGATTTATAAAAAAAATATATTTTTAATAAATAAAAGGAAAACACTGGGTTACTCAACCCTAGATTTTTCAAGTGCCAAATGTGCTAAAGCAGTATTAAGAAACAGGATTTGGGTTTCTAAATTTAGCCAAAGTACGTGAGTGTAGTAGTTAAGGGTCCCAGATTTCAGGGGTCCCGTTTTAGGCCTTCAAAAACTTTACATAAATTCAGGCAAATTCTTGCGCACTGGAATGGTGGTCCAGACCAAAACCTCTTATCAACAGCTTCATCTTTCTAGCCAAAAATCTTACATCTGACTTGCACGTGGTTGGCGTTGGGGGATTGGGAGGGGGTGCTCAAGGAGAGGGGAGGCTGAAATACCCTAGCAGGCAAACACGTGGATGGGCCAACCAACATAAATCCTAAAACTGTCACCGAAATCTCCATCAGCAAAAGTGAAACCCCATAACCTTTAAAATATGTAGACATCTATAACTTCAAAACATAACCAGAGGACCTCCCTTTTTCCTTGAAATTTTTTTGCAAATATGGCCCGATTTTCATGTCTTTCCCTGAGGTCATGTTTGATGTAATATCTTCCAGAAAATAATAGTCTAGCTTATACCTGGAAAATATTAATTTCCCTTTTTTTTCCAAAATAAAGCTTAAAAATCTCCAAATTATTTTAAATGGCATCCATATTTCTTTGCCAAAAACCATTCGTGCACCGCATTTTTTTTTCAGAATCTGTCAGTTTATTAACCCTTCCAGTCTGATTTATGAACTGGATACTTTCTCCTACGGTTTCAACCGTTTAAACTTCACATTAGTTATAAAATTTCAAAACAAAAAAGTAATCTTAGGCCTATGTCTCGCCAACAAGCTATAAATTCAAATTTCTTTATTTTACTATACAAAGTCAGCGTTATCATGTGGCAAAACTGCATGGGTTAACATTAAAGGGACAGTCCCACTTTGTGACAAATGCATCTTTAATTTAAAATGTTATTATTAAAGAATGACAGTCTTTTGATAATTGCAGTTCACCTACAGTAATTCAGAAATCACGATGTTTCCAAAAAAGATGATATGCGCCATTTTTTTAATAGTTCCCCACCCAAGCAGAATGGCGCTGCGTGCAAAGGGGTTTCAAGTTGGCTTCACTTTATCGCAATGGAATAGTTATGCTCATTCTCTGTTACACCATCTCTGTACAACCTTGTACACCATCAAGTTTATTATTAGAGGGATGGACAAAATTACTTACAAAATGGCTACTATCAACCATCGAGATTTTTGTCAACATTGGCATTTTCAAAATTAATAACTATTGAATGGTAATTATAAATTAAATTTCAATTTCTACACTCGTGTTGTTCCCCCCATCCTTCATCTTTCTTGCAAAAAAATGCGTGAGGTAAAGTGGGACTGTCCCGTTAACAACGTAGATCCGTATACATTTGCGGCAGTAATATTTCTGCAATTCCATGAGCAAATTGGAGAAAAATCAATCTACCCAACAAGAACCAATCAGCATTTTTCATCTTATAGATTAGTTATTTTAACATTATTACTAAATAACAGGAACAGGTTTTATGCATAAAATCCAATATGGCATCACAAAATGGAACAACTGCTTTAGGTCTCATACAAGTGCCACTTGTGCAACGTCTGCTACAACACTTCAGTGTTGCACAAACCATCAGAGCAAATTGATTGGCTCTGGACAATGATTGCACAAAATACTCAGCGAAATGAAAGCCTCAATAAGAAATCTTACCAAATTGTTATTTTGTACTTGGGTATGTTATACGATATTTGGCATTTTTAAAATGCTAAATAACAAGATTTGCAAGAAAAAAAACTGAATTACGAGTCATAATTGCATGTACGAAAATTACAATGCAGTTATTAAGTGTAGTTATTAGTTCAAAGAGACAAGCAATCAGTTAAAATCTAGGCTTGCAACCAAAACATGTAGCCTAGTTCACTAAAACCTCCTCGGGACCTCGAAAATATACAAAATAAATAAAAAAAATCTAACTCAAGACAATTTTCCTGGAATAGTTTAAAATTAAAAAGAAAAAAAAATTAAATTCAAAAGGTACTAATGCTATGCTATGAACTTGAAGGCCTATGCTTTCATGTCTCGATAAATCAGGGCGTAGTTAGGATAGATAGTTCCAGCAACTCATTAGGCCTACAAATTTTTTAGAAATTTTGTTAATTTTAATTTTTAAAAAAAATTAATGAGTATAGTTTGAACCCGACCGCAAAATGAGCTAACACTCTCGAGCTCTTATGAAGTCAGATCAGCCCATTTAAATTCCCCAGTTCATTCTTAGTTTGATCGGGTTGTGTAGCTGCTCTACAGTACTCTATGTTTCTATGATGGTATAATTGTAATTTGCAGAAAAGTCACCAAACAGGCATTTGTGGTAAAATCCTTCAACTATTTGGGAATGATAGACTAAACAAATCGTATATGTATACCAATAGCCTATATCCATTATTTTAAGTGTAAATAAAAGCACAGGGGAAAGTCAAGATCCAAATACTGAGAAACTATTTTTAAACAGTTATTTGAACACTTTTGGATGCAGAAAAACATATACTCATCATAGATGGCGCCATACGTCTATGGCAAAATAGCATGGGTCGCCATATTAGTATGAGTTAAATGGAAGTTGAAAGTTATTCATCATAGATGGCGTTTTACTTATGAAAGGAGGGTCGATGTGATTTGCCAGTAAGCCAAGTAAGTTGACTTTGTGGTCACTATGTGTCTATTTGGGTACTAAGTCTTATCATGGTTAGTCTGAATATAGTTTAGGTTATCCTTTTGAAATTGTCAAATCTTACTGTAAAACAGGTAGACTTCGCTTATTAGCTGCATAATAGAGTGCTTTCAAAATATGAATAGACTGGAGAATTACAATATAACATGTTTAGCAAAAGAATGACCATACAGGAAGAAAATCAGTCAGTTATTCTTATACATTAGTTTCGCCTGTATATGGTTTTCGATAAGCAGACTCCATGTTGATGGAATAACTAATAGAAATTGGGCTCCTCATTTTTTTCTGATTGACTAGTCCATTTGAATTCTCCAATTCACTCTTGTTTTATACATACTTAATGTCTACAGTAAAACTAGTCATTTTTGTTTTACATAAGATACATTGCATATAAAAGTCTTTTCAAAATCTAAATGAACTGGATAATTCTAATGTAGTAAATCACGTGGAGCCATTACACAATAACCAAGCAGGATAATCCATATTAACTCTGATTGGCTCAAGTGCAGATCTTTCTTTTGTTGAACAAAGAAAAGCCTCGTATTGGATTCCTGTGCTAATTTCTGGTTTCAGATCACGTGACAGGATGATCACGACATTGTCCAAGGGTATATTTGAATGAAATTGGATTTCTTGGACCAATCTTTAAATGTACAAAGACATTTTCTGTATTGAATGGGACTTACGTCATATAATATATCTGTTTGTGTATTAAATGGTTTTGGTATCTAAGAGGCCTCCGTACATTCCCAATATCCGAATAGGTTTCAATCTTTGTTGGCACCACCTTCAGTGCCCACCAAGGGGGAAAAGCCTCATCAATCATAGACACCGTTACCCGTTACCAAGGCAACCCTATTGGCACGTTACCCTACAACAACGCCAACTTTTGTCCCTGTTGATTTCAAATAGTTTTCAAAATGGAAGAAAAAATACAGAAAAATAAAACAACAAACACTAGAAAAATTTGGGCCAACATACTTTTAAAATATTACAAATTTAATACATTTGGAATCACTAATAAACCAAAATATTCTCACTTTATCGTACTCACTTATCACTTGAACAGTTGGTGGCTCCCTCTAGGCTATGCATGTTTACATGTTTCATGAGAACTGATGCTTTTTATCCAGTAGAGGGTGCTACATACTGTCAGTAAAATGGTGCCTTTTTGGATTTTGCATTTTCATCCAAATCCTTGTATTCAGGACATTTCATTTAATAATTGGTAGGCTCAAATTCAATTGCAATTTCCATGCCTTTCCTAATTTTTCATGCTTGTTTTCCTACAGCCCACTTCTTTCAAAGTGGGACTTTCCCTTTAATAACTTACTCTATTTCTCTAATATTTGCATTTATTGAAATTTTTCATAAATACAGTCAAAATATTTGTAATTCATACACATAGCCAACAAAATGGCTTCATACCTCTTTGAAATTTCCAATTTTTCCAGAATGCTCAAATCTTGGGCTTTATGAGCCACCATATTCTGCTACATGCCAAGGTCATTATCTCTTATGACTAAGTATGAGATAAAATTGACAGAATCCCTGTTTGCAAAATCAAATTAAGACTCACAGAATAATGGAAATAGGACCCCTTAAGCAAATCTAAAAATCCCATAATTATTTGGCACACTAACATTGTGACTTAGGCTACAACACTCACTTTTATCTCTTAAAAGCTGATTCACGCCATTTTTTAAGGTTCTTTTTGTAATTTTTTAATGACAACAATTTGTTATATGTCAGTGGAAAGTTAATTTTTGAAAATGAGACGAATACCCCCAGTTTCATCAACACCTAATGGATGGTTAATTTGTAAAAACGGGGGGTAGGGATAAAAAAAACGAGGGCAACAACAAGAGACACACACAAAAGCTGTAAGAACAATTGTCGAAAAAACGCATTTGTGGAATTATAACAATTTCATAAAAGCTTTTCGTAGAAAAAAAAAACAAAAAAACATAAAAGCCAAGAATGCGATTATAATAATTTTTATATTGATCATCATTTATAATGGACAGGTAGACAGAGTGTCGACCCAGGACAACTTTTCAACTGACGTCATCAGCTGTCTTTCATGTAACAAAAAATAATCGATGAGGGCATAACATAAAGTACGGTGGCTCAATGGAGTAAACTTTAAAAGGAAGATAAGCATTTAAAAAGTGCAATGAAATCATTATACAAGGTTCCCAATGGCCTGTCTCCTATCATTACCAGGATATTCCAGAACTTTCCAACACATTTCGCTTTTATTTCCAGGACAATTTACCAAAAATTTTGTATCCAAGTAGAAGAAAATTTAGTAAACTTCAAAAATAAGTGATTGTAAAAGTCATAACTATTACTTGTAGTCCCATGAAAAGGCAAAGATAAGGAAAATTTAAATTAAAACAAAAACCCTTTAAGTTTCCTTATTTTCAGGATTTTCCATGACATGCTACAAGTTCTCATGTCATTCCCTGATAATTTTTCATTTCCAGGACATTCCATGATTTTCCAGAAAGTGGGAACCCTGCATTAACTTAAAAGCTAATGCTATTGGAAATAATTAAATTTTATTCCTGTAAATTTTATATATTTCAGTAACAGAGAGGTTTCGAAATTTCTTGAAATTATTTACCAAAATTATATAAAACAAAATTTGAGTTGGGAAAACGTCAGTCGTATATACGTTTGTATATATTTCGTATTTGTGGTTGCAAAAAATAGAAAATTTAGTTAAATTTAATTTCAACCCTCTAAACCAATGGCAACAGAAGAAAGCCTTGTGACCAAACACAAATTCAACCCATTTGTCCCTATTTTCTGTGGATTTCCTGCAGGTAAGTTATTATATCTGGCAGCTTTGGGATTTCATTTAATATATTTCAAGTCTCATTTAAAAATACAAACAAACTAACAAATTCGTTAAATACAACTTAAAATTTCGTGAATATATAAAAGGTGGCAGAATATGACATCATATAGGTAAGGTTTCGTGATTTACTTTACAATTCACGAAAATTCGCAACTTTTTTAAGCAAAAATAACGGGTTCCAGTAACATTTTACCCAAAATGCATGCGGTCAGAACATGCATTGGAACCAAAACCTTGTGGAGGCCATTTTGTTTTCTTATTTTAATGTATGTGCTGCATACACAAGTAATGGTGAGTCCAAACTATATCACAAATCTTTGTTATATAACAAAATCAGTGACAGGTTTGTTGTACAACTTGTCATAAATAACGTGTTATTGGACGATGCAATATGGATGCTACACCAAAAAAGTTGGTAAATAAAATCACGTTATATAACGTTTTTCTTCCCTTTAGGTAACAAGCTGTATAACTTTGCTATATAACACGTTTTGTGATACAGTGTGAGCGCACCTTAACCCATCAACACCCAACTTTATGTTGTACCTTCATTGAATTAGCATAAAAAATAGCCTAAAAATCCAAATAATTCCAGTTTAAAAAATAGGATTCCCATAATGCTCTATTCAGGCAAGTAGGAACTGAGTGTAAGCTTCAGGGGCCAACCCTTAATCCCTTCTAAGCCTGCCAATAATGTTTCGTGACTAGACAATTCTGAAGCAGCCGATCTGGATATCTGGGTTAATGATGACTAAGGCTGTCAAGAGCTAAGCGTAGAGTGTCGCCATCTTATGTGTAAATAAATCCAGGCGCATGTAATCCATAGTTTCCCCTAATAACAAAAGTGTGGAATGTTGGCGTGCAAAAGTGATGCGAATTTTTTAGCGAAAAAAAACTGCTGAGTCGCCGTGACTGAGCCAAAAAACAGCGAAAAAATGCCACGGGTGGAAACAGGAAAAACACAAAAGTGAAAAATACACGGTAGTTAAATGCTCCGAATGCAACATAATGCTCGGTGGATTTTTCACCTGGGTGGTGGTGAGAAAAGGACGTGAAATTTATTTGAACTACTCCAACTTAACCCTATTGTTAACAACGTAACAATAATCTGCGTGGCCGAAAAGTACTGTGTGGCCCATATAGTTCAGAAGAAAACATGCACAAACAGTATAGATCAGTCATTAAGTCAGTGGCACATTTGCATTGCTCCAAATGGCATCCATTTTGGAAAGTTATGATCATATAGTATTCCATGCCAATAGAAAGCGCCATCTTCCACTAAACCCAGTTACTATGTAGGAAATCCCTAGCTAACCAGTAACCAATCAACTTCTTTGGAATGACGTTATTATGTCTCATATTCTCCTATACATTCCCCCCAAAATATAAGAACATTACACATTTTTTTTCCAGTAATATATAAGAATAGGAATTTCTTCCAAAAATGCAATAAGAATTTTTTTTAAATATAGAAATATTGAGAGAGAGGGAGATTACGCATTGAACAGTATTTTACAGAAATTTTATAGGATTTTTTCTCCAAAAATTGGAATATAATTACAATTTATTTTATATTTCTCAAAAAAAATATAGACTAGAAGGTTTTCCGGAATATAAATACTGCAATAATTTTTCCCCCATTTTTTTTCGTTTATTTATTATATTTATTTTTCATAACGATATAAGATTACTCGACTTTTTTGAGAGAGATAGTGTACCCAATAAAACATGTACATTTAATGATAAAAATTCAAAATTTAGAGAAACTATCAAACTAATGGATTATAATGACATAGAAGAACATGTTTAAGATAGCTTTTCCTGGTTAGGCATATAGCTAGGTCCCATAGGGTGAGTTCAACTCTATAAATAGGCCAAATTAACCCCATCATTAACTTGAGCTGCATTAAAACTTCAAAAAATATATGAAAACAGCATAAAATGATTTGAAATTTATAATAAAAATGGGCAATATATAGAAAAATTTGCCAAAATATAGAATATCCGTGTTCCATTTGGTTATAATCAACTATTCTCATTGATTACCGTACTCTTGGTTATCATAGAGTTTGGGTTTTTTAAAAAAAAAATGACGTCACAAGGGGGGGGGTCTGGACATGGCATTTTTCTTAAAACAGTTGAATTTCATAAAGACACTCATACAAATGTGTTTTCAAAATAGTTTTCAGCACTTGCTGTGCCATTACCAAGTGAATCAGGTACCCTAATTCAACTCTGGTATTTTGACAAAAGCAGGTACATGAAACAGGTTCATACTTATGTCATCGTCTGTACACTAGCACACCTTACACCTAACAATGCATTACATTAGTGTATTTTTGTAAAAGTATATAACAGGGAGAAACTATATTCCGCCATGAACATGACATTATCTTTACATTATGTCGTTGGAAACAAAAGCTTCCAGCTGAGATTCAAAGAGAAAACTCATGCGAGAAGAGATGAGGGCATTAGCAAAAGGGGGCGGCAAAAACAACAGGCAAAAAAATATTATTTTTTTCCAAAAATATTATTTCATTTTAGCCCTAAGGTCATCATCGCACACAACAACATTGCGTGTCAGGTCTACATTTCCGAGCAAAAATTTTCACGGAAAAACTTCGAGAAACGATTTTTCTGCTTGATTTTCCAAGTCCAAATAATTCACCGATTTTATTTTTTTTTACCAGAAAATAAAATGCAATTTGGGATGTAGTAATTTTCGCGAAAACTTGAAAATAGAAATTTCTCACCCTAGAACACACGTATAATGAACATTTTACCATTTGTGGGGAGGGTTCATTGTACATTGCAATCCATTGTCAGTTTAAGAAACGAAAAAAGGAGAAATTGGAGGAAAAAACGTGAGGCATGATGGGAATATATGAACTTCATAAATTGGAATTGTCCGAAGGATATTTTTTGCTGGACTTTCGGTCTAATAATCATCATTATAATAACAGGGGAAGAAAAATGAGTTTTCGGGTTGTCCGAAATGTCCTCCTACACTCCTCCCAAATTGTTCCAAAGAGCAAAATTCAAATCCATTGAATTTTACCCTTTCAGAACTTTTCAGAAAATTTGTCCAATATATGCCCCAGATATAAACTTAGAAACTATAGCAAAACTCATTACTTGAGTTTGTGTTCAGTAAAATGAAATACCTTTTGGTTAGCCCTATCATATTTTAAGCAGGATTTTTGAGGGCTTTCCATAAATTTCAGGTGACAAGGGGAGTTTCTGGGTTAATATGACGATTTGTGACAAGAGGGAAAGAGGGTTTTCAAATTGTGACGTCACGTGCGAGGTCATAATGGGGTCGGGGTCGGGGTTTCCATTTGTGACGAAATGTATTGCATGACGCCATTAAATGTTATGGAAAGTCCCTTCGGATAATTTTTTTTCATTTTTTTATTGAAATTTCCAGGTTTTTTTAACTTGCAGCTATCAAACATGCTGACTAAACATCTCCAGCATAGCCAAAACCAGTTCAAATGTCATTTTCCCTAACTTGAAATACATTCTTCACATAATTTCCCTGACTTCACCATTACAAATCCCCTGACTTCAGCATCACCAATCCTCTGACTTCAGCATCACAAATCCCCTGACATCAGCATCACAAATCCCCTGACATCAGCATCACAAATCCCCTAACTTCAGCATCACAAATCCCCTGACTTCAGCATCAAAATTTCCCTACTTCAGTATCAAATTCCCCTGACTTCAGTATCAAAATTTCCCTGACTTCAGTATCAAAATTTCCCTGATTTCAGCATCAAAATTCCCCTGACTTCAGCATCAAAATTTCCCTGACTTCAGTATCAAAATTTCCCTGATTTAAGCATCAAACTTTCTCTAACTTCAGCATAAAAATTTCCCTGACTTCAGCATCAAAATTTCCCTGACTTAAGCATAGACTTAACGTTTTCAAAAAACAAGATCTGTTCAATGGAATCTTCATTGACATTTCATGTAATATATATTTTTTTTTAAATGTGCCTGGTCTCAGCACTGACTCAATTATAAACAGATTTTCCTTGACTTCAGAAATTTTTCCCAAATTTAAGATTTAAATGCTAGGATAAAAAAGTAAATTTAGATACTTTTTTTGCAGTTTATAAAATTAGTGCAGATGTCTACATGTAAAACACATTCAGATCCAAGCAAACTCTCACTTCACCTACTTTCATTTTTTTCCCCCTAAAGATTAAAACAAAAACAAAATTTTTTTAATAATTTATTCCCAGTAAAAACGAACCCTAGACTGCTCATTTGGAAATCCCATCAATGCACGCACAATTTACAAATGGTATTACTGAGTAATGACTCCATTTCGTGGAATAGAAAAATAGGTGTTTACAGGTAAACAATCTGCATTGTTTTTACTGAAGTACATTAGCCTCACCTGCTGTAAACAGTTTCTAAGAACAGGCTAATCATTAAACCTAACGCAGGAAGTTATCATATCGGATACTTTGTCTATAGCAAAACCTCACAAAAATCAGACATAAATGTGAATTTATGGCAGCAAAAACACAGCATCAATTAAATCACGATTCCCATTGTGCTTTATGCCATGCCTCATACTTCATCGTTTGCTATGTTATTTAGGAAATCAACGTTATTTTTTTCCAACAATTTTAGAATATTATAGGATTTTATATTCCTAAATGTAATGACATTATAAGGGTTTCATCCCCCCCCCAAATTATGGGAATATTATAAGATTTTTTTTCTTCAAAATAATAGGAGCAGTATTATAGTTTTTCCTAAAAAACTGGAATAAGTTTTTTTCTAAAAAATATAGTAATATTTAAATGTTTTCCGAAATTTAAGAATATTCCAGGAGTTTTATAAGGGTGTTTTCCTGAAAAATATACATGAATATTATAAGATTTTTTACAAAACGCTAGCCGGCCCTATTATAAAACTATTTTTTATAATATAGGAATATTATAATTTTTTTTAAATTATAGCAATATTATAGAAATACTTTTCAAAAATTTATAAATATTCTAGTAGTTTTATATGGGTTTTCCCAAAAAGATAGGGTTATTATAAGATTTTTTTGAAAAATATAGCAATATTACAGAAATATTTCCCAGAATATAGGAATATTCCAAGCCCCTTTAAAATTGTAGCAATATTAGATTTTTCCAAAAAATTAGGAATATTCTAGTAGATTTACATGGGTTTTTCCCCAAAAATATTAAGAATATTATAATAATTTTTCCAAAATATAGCAATATTATTAATTTTCGTCCAACATATAGCCTAATTATAGAATTTTTTCTAGATTATAGCAATGTTATTGGATTTTTTCAAAATTTGTATATAGAAATCTTATTCCAAAACATATATAGCAACATTATAGAAATGTTTATGACAACACATTGAAATTTAGGAAAAACTATCAAATTAATAGTTTCCTTTGATATTTTTTTTTCAAAGTAGCCTTTCCTTTCCATGGTTATACATTGGTCTCAGGGTTATACTTTCAAAAAAAAAAAGTTAAATTTTAACCAAGTTAAATTTGTGATGCATTAAAACCTCATGAAATTTATATAAAAAAGGAATAAAATGTATGAAAATTCCTAATACATGACCTCAAAATCAAATTATCGATTAGTACTGACAGGGCTAAGAACAAAGATGGCGGCCATTTTTCCAATCTTGCCCAGCCACTCAAGTTTACAAAAACATCCATTTTCTTGGTTTACATGCAATCGAGCTTGTAATAAATACGTTATAGACAAACATCAACGAATCAACAGTAGTATAATGATATCAAGGGACCGAAAAATTCAACTAGTTCCCTGAAAAACAAATATATAGGGCCTTTTAGTAACCACTAGAAACCCTCAAAGTAGTCCTACACACATTGGAAGTATTGAAAATGTGATACCCTCTGTTGACAAACTCAGTCATTAGAAAATAAAAATACAACCAATCATAGCACAGTAAAAACCCACCCCCTTCCCCGACTCTAATGACGTCATGACGTCAATGACTCATGTGCAGTTTACAAGAACCCAGAAAACTTTGGAAAAACTGCAATTTTGTTATGTAAAACCATGCGGGCATCAGTTTCAAAAAATGTCGAAAAGTTACAGTAATGCACAAAAGTTGTGTTGGCACATTTAGGTGTACAATTCTCGCAACATCCCTCCGCCATCCCACAATGCACCGGTGTGCGGATCAATGCAAAAAATGGCGTATTTGGCACAAAAAAAAATGAAAGTGAGGGTTAAGAACCGAAGAAAGGTGGGGTGTGTGGGGGTCTAAAAAAAAGGTGGGTAATGCACCGACTTCAAGGACCTATGGCTGGGGTTCTGGAAGGAGGGTTGGTGGTAAGCTTTCAAGAGGGAACTAGCTGAAGAGAAAAAAAACTGGGTACAGGAAATAGATCCAGCATATTGACTCACGTTTTCTCTGTTGGCTAATACACTCAAATCCCCGAGTAATTTGTCACTGTCAGGCACATGGATGCCAACAGCGCTTCGAAAATTGAAAACAAAGCCAGGGCTGGATACGAATTGGATGTTTGGGAGAACCGTTCAGTGCACGGGTTCGGTTCCCTTGGGGAACCCCGGCGAGTTAAGGGAGTTAAAATAAAAAAATACACTATATGTAGCGCATATACGGCAGTAATATCACATGCAGGAGACGAGGCAGGAATATTACACAAATTTTGGTTAAACATTTACGAAAACACAAGCCCAAATCGTGCATTTTATGTGCAACTTCACAAAATTGAAGAATTTATGAGACCTAATGTATTTGTAAGCAGTTGGTTTGCTCCTTTAGGAGAAACAGCTCTTGCAGAATATTTTGTTCAAGAATTTATGGCAAAAAATTCCCCAAACTTCAAAATAGAAAGAAAATCCAAAAGCAATTGAAATCCCATATTCGTGTATACTGTCAGGGAACAGATTATATTATAGGATATATCCCATTCACATGGGCTGGTATCACGATTAAAAACAAGCCGTGATTAAAGTAGATCATGTTTTTTTATTCTTGGGTGCTAAACCATGTTTATTACCGCATTCTAGCATTTGTTTTTACACATATTTTGTCAGCCATTTGCATTACCCAGAATGCCACAATCCCAACAATGCATCAATCAAACATAATGAGTCCAAATAACTAAGTTCCCAAAACTTATACTAAATCTAAACATGATTTGCTTAACCACACGCACGATCACCACAATCAATGCTCTATCAAGCATAAAATGTATGTAAATGGGATATTAGAAGACCCAATAAAAATTTCCCTAAAAAATCTTCCAGAATAAGAGAAATGAATGATATCAATGGTCACCTCAAAGATCCTAAAGGCGCCATCTAGTGGTAGCACCAAAGCCAATGAGAATCAAGCAGCTGTTCCAAGCATGGGACCCGTGTCATAGTTTTGAGCCCTTGTAGAGACAGCTGCTTAATTTTGCTCCTAGATAGAGCTTTAAGAGTGCTTCTCACAATTGGTTCACAGGCCCGAAAATTGTACAATTTGGATACGGTTTTGAAGTCGTTCTTAAGGATTCATAAATAATGAATTAAGTAATAAATAAATTACGAATCGGAACTAGTCTCCTGTAGGCCTAAATCGTGGGTTTTATTCTGGAAACTCAAAACTTCTCAGAAGCTCAAGCCTAAGCAACCGGGAAAATAGCCTATAAGCCGGCGTGCAACAAACTGCAGAATTTACGAGTTTATCCTACAACAGGCCACCTGTAATTGCTCGTTTTGCCGGCCACAGTACTATTAAGGAGGGTTGTAAATTATTAAATATGCAAGGTTCAACCTCAATATACCTTTATTATAGTAATAATTTTTAAGTGGACATATTCCCCAGTAAAATAAATCATATAACGCTTCCCATCCCACAAAACCACCAACTGGCACCTTTCATTTTCAAATTAAGGAGAAATGAATGATAAACACAGTGCCTGCGTATTGCTTACATTATTCATGATTTCAACACATTCTGTAGATAGTTCACTTTGATCATGATTGATCAATTGCTATCTTCTGATATAAATTACTGCCAATTTTCAAATTTCCCAACTCAATTTCGATACACAGATTTGTCTAATTAAATTTTGCCCTATTTACAATTTGCCATGCATGCCAAATTGGACTTTTCTAGGTCATCCCGGTATAAAGCTTAAAAATTTTGCCTCAACATCACTTACGGTCCCCCATACTTCCTCTAATTCTGAATTAAAACAAATTATTGACAAATTTTAAAAGTGTTTAACTTTATCCCGATACCTCGAGTGGCCAACTGCATTTTTTTTACCAATTCTTGCCACAATTTTTCAAGGATGTATACATATCTTGGTACGCCACATAAGTAAGAATGGAACGTTATAAATGTTGGTATCACTGTATTTTGACCAAAACTGGTATAGGCCCTACCCGCATTGTTGCTTGCATAATGTATCGGAGAATCCATTAGTTAAATGCACCCAAAACAATATCCAAACAAGCAGTATATGGTACTGGAGTTGTTGGTATCATGATATTTGAATGTACATGTACTGGTACACTATAAGTACGTGCATGGCACGTGCATTGAACGCAATTTCTGCCCAAAAATGTCCTTTAATTATTTCAGATCGAATTATGATTGGCTGATAACAAGCAGTTTAGTACTATTTTTGACCACCAGATGGAATTATCCTAGTTTTTTCAAAGTGGAAGTGTACAATGCAGACTGTTTCCAGTCCTAAAACTCTTCTGCTATAAATATGAGATTCAGCCAATAACCATGCAGGCAAAGGGATGAGAAATGTATAGTAAAGCCCGAGCTTTATGTTCCCTAGTTGATTGTAAAAATGAAAAGTTAATGAACATCCCACACATGCATGGAGTGTCAATGACCCATTTTGGAATTTTAATGTCAAATAACATGATTAAAATTACGGGATGAAATTATCTCCCGCAGCTTTTTTCTGTCTTTTGTTTTGTTTTCATGTCTGTGTAAGCTCAAGCGTGTTTAATTTCCTTTTTACCAGCTCCAAAAAAAAATCTTCTAAATAATGATAATTTTTTTAATGATAGCTATAAGGCGATTATCTCGTTCACTCGAGAGGTGTATTTTAATTAGAGATTAATTAGAGGCGTCGGATTCAAAGCTACAGGCACATTTGTGTTAATTGTAGTGTTATGCAGAAATTTTTTTCGATTCTACAACAATTATGTTGGCTGGGGTAGCTCAAATGATGACTCCAATCATATTCAATGTCATAAACCTACAAACTATATAGGACTTTCACTTTTTTAGAATTAAATGCATGCTCAAATGGAACCCCATAAACTTTAAGGCGAAAAATGCATTCCACAAAATGTAATCCTCATGTTATATTTAATTATTTACTAAAATAAAATATAAATTGTTCACACTGAAATTTCACATTGAAGTTATGTCGATAGGGCAGAGCTTTCCCTTCCTGTAATGCTTTAACCATGCACAGTTTCTATACGGTGGCTCATAGCTTAAAAGGCTTGTGAAGCATATTAATTACTGATAGAACTCAGTACAATTTGGTCAATTGTGGGTTTTCTAAATGTGAGCCAGTAAGCCACCATAGAAATTGTTTAAGCTTTTTATTTTCGAATTAACCAGCTTAACAAAAAATAATTAAAATAATTATAATTTCGAGCATGATGGGAAGGCGTTATTATTACCTCCTGTTTATTGAATTTGAAAAATGTCTTAATTTTTCCAACACAACAACGTAAATAACATTTGTTACCAATTAAAGTTATTTGACAGTTGTAATGTTATGGTAACAGTGCTGTAAGATGACAGACTCCAAGGTCCAATAAATATTTTATAAATATCCTAAAAATTCTATTGGACTTGGCCAAGTAGACCTATTTATGTGTTTCCTGCAGAAATAACACCAGCAAAAACAGACATTTTCAGCATTTTTGAACCAATGAACTGTTATCCGGCAGCGACATGTACCAATTAATGCACTAATGCAGCCAGATGACAGGACCATAGGGTCCAAAAACTGCTGAAATAAACTGAATTGCACTTGCAAAATTCTATAAGTTTTAGAGCCAGTATGCACAAACATTTGCAGTCTGTTGCACGATAGTGTCTATCGTCATTAAATACAGCTAATGGCAGTACGGGTATATATTTGCAGTCATAAATGTTCCCATGTACACGTGTAATAAGCCAAAATATGATGTTAAGCGAAAATGAGCTCATCATTTTATAGTCGAAGAGCAAAAGTAGAATTCCATTCGAAGAATGCCGAGTGACAAGAGCACTGAGATCACAATTTACACAACCTTTTCCGGAAATCTGTTCTCCAGCGACATCCTGCCTTCCATGAGCTTACGATTCATAAAACAGCCATTAGGGCAAAACGTACAACTCGTTATCATGGAGTGTCGTTTCTAATGACGAAAACACCAAGATCCATGCAGGAACCATTAAGCAGTTCCACAATGATGATGATGATCCTTGTGTGATCATGATGACATCATCTCTGTACATGCCTCAGACTCAAATGCATATACATGCATACTATCCTATACATGCATATAGACAAAATAAAACATTTTTCACAAAAATATAATAATATTACGGATATTTTTTTCCAAAATATAATAATATTATGGATATTTTTTTCCAAAATATAATAATATTACGGATATTTTTTTCCAAAATATAATAATATTACGGATATTTTTTTCCAAAATATAAACTCAAATAGGAATGGATTTTAAAAAAAATATATACAAACATTAAATAGTTTTTTTATATAAAACTAGCAAGAGGTCCTATTATAGAATCCCCCCCCATCTTCCCCCCCCCCCAATTTTTTTTGAAGTATTTTAAAAACTATATATATAGAAATATATTGTAGGAATTTTCGTTGTACTATAAGAATTTTGCAACATAACTTTCTTCCCGAAGTATGTGATTTTATTCAAATTATTGTGATATTTGATATTATACCTCATTATATTAATAAAAACCCATTGTAAACTTAGCAAAGTGATTATCTAATTAAACTATTATAATGTGATAAAATATTAATTAAGTGTACTGTTCAACTATTTTACTTTAATATCATAATCCTACAATGCATCAGTCACTCGAGATGCAACTCACTGGCGGCTCCAGCGGGGGTACAGGGGGTCCAGCTGTACCCCCTGTTCAGTCACTTGGGGGGCGCCAAATCGTGAAATCAGGTGGGGGGGGGGCGGGTAATGGGTTAGTGAAACCTAGCTGTGCTTGTCAGGGGTGCAAACTTTGAGGATATGCAAAAATCGCTTCAATGTTATCCATATAGAGATGTCTATGGCAGTGGCGTATAGGGTAAACCCCCGCAGCCCCCGCAGTGGCGGGGGGCGCAGAGCTGTAGGGGCGCAATCAATAGTAGTGTAACCACTGGCGTATCCACGGGGGGCCATGGGGGCCATAGCACCCCCAAGGGGTCAGAAAATGTATCCCCTTCTCCCTCAAAAGGGATAAAATTGGCGCCTATAATCACCCGTTTCTAGTTCATTTTTGAGTGATTTTTAGCAAAAAAGTTGCCTGCGGCGCCATTTTGAATCAATTTTTGCAATTTTGTCAAAACAAAATTTAAAATTTTTACCTGCGACCCCAATTTTGAACAAAATTTTGGGTCTAACCTCCCCCCCTCCCCAACCGAAACGGATTTTTATACATAAGGCCCTGGTGATAATTTTCACGTTTTGTTTAGGTTTTGGGATTGGCGCCCACCCATAA